>JABFAI010000293.1:0-185843 GCA_013266175.1 Fusarium gaditjirri
ACTGACAAGCCAATTCTTCTGTCTGGGATTTATTTCTGTCGGCGATGGCTCGTACGTCTCTGCGCAAAAAGCAGGCAATCAGCTACAACGAGGACCCCGACGACGACGAGATGCCCCAGGTGACTAAGGCTGTAGCGGCTGCGACTAAAGCCTTTGAAAAGACTAAGAGTGCAGTTTCAAAGACCGTAACTGCAAAGGCCGCATCTGTAAAGACAGTAACGAAGCGAAAAGCCTCGCCCGAACCTGAGATTGCCTCGCGAGCTCCAGCAGCAAAGACGACCAAGAAGCGTAAAACAAAGGCAAAGGACGAAGATGCGAAACCTTTGGCAGATAGAACGGACGTAACATCACTTAAACCTGCTATGAACATCGGCGCTCACGTCAGTGCCGCAGGAGGTTAGCCTTATAGTTCATTTCCTTGGTTGTATCTTGACTAAACGTTTCCCTCTAGGAGTACAGAATTCCGTCTCAAACGCAGTCCACATAGGCGCAAACGCTTTTGCTCTTTTCCTTAAGTCACAAAGAAAATGGACGAACCCGCCTCTTGACCATGAAGCCAAGAATCAATTTATCTCAATGTGCAAAGAACACAGTTATAGCGCAAGCGAACACGCCCTCCCCCATGGCTCATATCTCGTCAATCTAGCGCAGGCTGATGAGAACAAGGCGGACCAAGCATACAAGTCCTTTCTCGATGATCTAGAACGTTGCGAGCAGCTGGGGATTCGCTTGTACAACTTCCATCCTGGATCAACCGGCGGAGATGCTAGGCCAGCAGCCATTGCACGTATTGCCGCGCAGCTTAACAAGTCACACAAGGCTACCAAGACGGTGATTACAGTCCTGGAAAACATGGCAGGCAGTGGAAATGTCATTGGATCAACCTGGGAGGATTTGAGGGACATTATTGCCCTGGTTGAGGATAAATCTAGAGTTGGTGTCTGCATTGACACCTGTCATGCCTTTGCAGCAGGCTATGATCTAAGAACACCGGAGGCATTCAAGAAGACTGTCGACTCTTTCAACGATATTGTTGGTTACAAATATCTCAAGGCCTTCCACTGCAAGTCTTCGATCTAAATCCTTCCTTTCTGCAGCGGCTGACATCTTTTAGTGAACGACAGCAAGGCCCCCTTTGATTCCAATAGAGATCTCCACGCCAACATCGGCACGGGCTTTCTTGGCCTCCGCGCATTTCACTGCATCATGAACCATGCCCCTTTCGCGGGTATGCCCATGGTACTCGAGACGCCCATTGATCGGCCAGGTGCTGACGGCAAATCTGTCGAGGACAAGAAGGTCTGGGCCACCGAGATCAAGCTCTTGGAGCGACTTGTGGGCATGGATGCGGAGACTAAGGAGTTCAAGGACCTTGAAATAGAGTTGCAGGCCCAGGGAGAGTCAGAAAGGAACAAAATACGGGATCAGGTTGATCGCAAAATGGCCAAGGATGCCAAGAAGGGGGCTAAGAAGGGCGGGAAATGGAAGAAGAAGGATGATTCTGATGATGAGAGCGAGTAGATGTCTTCAATTGGTTACTGTAGTATGCGTTGCGAGTTTGGCGGACGGAAAGGATTAGGAGCGGACAGTTGGGTGCAATGTAATATCATGCGATCGTCTCTTTAATACTTCACAGGGCAATGACAGTGGTTGCCTGTTGTCTAGCCTGAAGCTTGATATGACTGGGTATCCCGGTCAGCTATAGCGATCACTCACTGCTTGCGAAAAGATGCATCAAGTGACGACTGAAGAGTAAGTTCTCATGCACGCAGATATAAAGCGATCAGTATTTCCATCATGATAAAATCATCATTGCGAATCAACGCAAGGCTCACACAGATCTATAATACTCTCCAAAGGGGTATAGCTACTCACGACCATTTATCTTGCAAAGAGCAAGGACCAACACATACAGACAGACAATGCTCAGTCAAGCAACGCCCCCTATCTACCGATATCCAACGCCAGGCCTCGAAGAACGACAACACCACCCATTAGTCACTTCTACTTGCGATTCTTGCCAAAGGTGGCTTCTAGCCTGCCCATGACACTTTTGAGTCCAACACCTCTCTCACAGTTGGCCCCCAACCAGGTTTCCATCCTCTCCCTGATGTTCTTCATCGACTTAAGCACAGGCATCTTGCCACCATCCTCGCCTCCAGCTGCTCCAGGGTTCAGTAGAAGCTCGAAACAGTCAGACCAGAGTTCAGTCTGCCAGTATCGTTTGAGGCTCTCACGGATCTTGTAGCGTCGACCAGACTTGCCGAGTCCACCCTGGTCACACCGTACAGTCTCGATGTACTTGCCAAAGAGGAGCGTGTGAATTGTGCCAGCGAGGCCGTGGTAGTCAATCTGCCACGTCCATGGGCGGCCCTCTCGCATCTCGGCGCAATCTTGAGCGCTGGTTTTCCAGTCGGCAATGAACTCAACTTCAGGGACGAAGGCGCGCATGTCAATACCGCGGCCAAAATCAATAAGCACAACTCCACGCGACGACCATCCACCGCTCCCATCAGCCTTCCACTGAGCTGTCAGGGAATCGTCATCGGACAGTGCGTCCAAACGTAGCAGGCAATTGTCGGCTTTGAGATCTCCGTGCAGAATACTCTTGGAGTGCAGAGCCTCAACGGTTCGTAGAAGCTCGATAGTAAAGAACATTGCCAGCTGCTCATCCATGACTGCAGAAGGTTCAGATCGGAAGAAGTTGACAACATCTAAAAGGGTGCCATGGGGATGGTAGGGTAAGAAAAGAAACGCTTCATCTTGAAAGAGGTGCATCTCATGCGCATAGGACAAGGAGGCAGAAGCACGATGCTGAGGACCCAAGCGAGTATGAGCCAGACGCATCATGTGAAACTCCCATGGTGTAGGTGGATTCTCCATCTTTAAAGCCTCGATTTCACTGCGATGGCTAACTGCGAAAGCACCCTTACCCATGGTGGAAATTGCATTCTCATCGTTCTCATCAGCTTCTGGGGCCGAGTTCCCAACAAGATAAACGGGGGCGAACGCCCCAGCACCAAGTTCTTTCTTGATTGTGTAGGTTGAACGAGTGCTAGGGAGCTCAATTACTACAGGAGCAGTAACAGGTCCCATTTTATTATCGCCTGACTTGTTTGCCTTAGCCAGGGCTTTGGCAAACTTGCGGATCTCAGCCCCTCGTTCGTATTTTTCATGTCGATGGTCATAGAACCCAGAATATGAGCTCAACGGGGGCAGCATCCTAGAGATGATCTCAGAACGAACTGACTCATCCACAGGGTTACACTGAACATCATTGATAATGGGGCCTCTCGGAGCAAGTGCTTTGGGAGGGATTGCTTTGCCCAAAGGCCCAATGGATTTGGGAGCAAGGGGTGCGGACATCTTGGGGGGTGGAATAGGATCGTTGACCATCTCTCGAAGAGGGCTGCTCAGAGGTTCTGAATCCGAACTCTCCTCGTCCTCTTCATCAATAGTTGGAGAATTATCCTTCTTAGAAGGTGTCTTGTATCCACGGCGCTCTATAGTCACGTCCAGAGACACTTCAGTTCTCTCAGTGATGGGAGTCATGAAGGGCAGTCGGTTGTTGGCTACCTCGGCCGGATCCCTAAATGGCCGAGTTGGAGGCTCGTAGTCCTCGGGTGGGATGGGAACGAATGTTGTACGAGCTGTAGGGGGGGAATCTTCAGACACAGGAGTTTCGAGCTCCTTGGTATTATCGTTTTGTTCTTCTCCAGTTCCCATTTGTTGATCAGTGCTGTCGAAAACTTCAGATGATTCCTGATCAGGCTCTGGGGCGTCTGCATCGATCAAATCAGATACCTGTGTCTCATTTCGTTCGGTGCGTTCGTCACCGTCATCCTCTCCATCAACATGAGGAATATGCCTTCGAGTCGAAAAGTCGGACCATTCACTAACACTCTTAATATCAGATGTCTCATCATTTTCGTCGTCACCGGCTTCACTGGGCTCTATATGCCTCATGGTGCCTGTGCTTTCTGCATCAGTAGTATAGTTATCATCACTCTCATAATCGTCATTGTCTGCGCTGTCTTCATCCTCTTCCGTCTGTCCAGCAGGTTTCAGGGGTGCGTTGAAAATATCGTAAATATCATCAGTGGCAGCCTTAGTATGAAGTGTCATGGTAGGCTCAGAGGTGTTTTTCTTCTTGAGCTTTGGTCTGGATGGCGAGTCAAGCTTTGCTTTGACTATTAAACGGTCAGATCATCTCATGATACCGGCAACATGGTGACTCACTGATCTGGGTCTCGTTGACCTCCATCATTTTCTTCTTCTTACCACCTCGTGGCCCCCGATGTTGCGCGACAGCCCTGCCATTCTCGTCATACTGCACAGTGTCCTTGTGAACTGCCAACTTGGTGGAAGAATCATGATGAATAATCAACTTCTCAACTGTGTCTTTGTGAATGGCTAACTTGCCCACAGGGTTTTGGTGAAGAGGTGTTCTGTCGACTGGATCTTGATGGATCATTAACCTCTCTCCTGCTCCTTTGCTGATTTCTTCGATCTCGAGAGGCATGGCAGGCTCAGGAACGAGGTTCTCATCGAATGTTTCATCTTCCCAACAGTGGTCGAGCCAGCCTCGGCCAGCAGCCATAATCTCCTCGAAACTAAGCTCCGTGCCAATCTCTTCAGGAGTTGGGTAGATAGCAGCAAGGTCAACAAAAACACGCTCTTTTTTCCCAGTTTGCGGATGAACGGAAATTTGGTGCTTCGATGGAACAACCACGATATTCTGTATTTGCGAAAGAGACTATTGAACCATAAAAAAATCATAACCATGCATTAGTCCTATGATCATCAACATGTGGGCAAGCCGGGAGGAAGAATATCAACATACCGGATCCCTAAACACTGACATCTTAGGAGCCGTGCTCTTCTTACCACCAGCTGGCAGTGTCTCACCCGCCCAGGGTTTAGCTTCCACCGCATTCTCTTTCCTTCGGTCTGCCAATGAACCGATACTGTCCCACCCTTTTGAGCCCGCACTCATTGATGACATGGCAGAAGGTCGGGCGTCAGCGTCAGAGAAGATTGCCAGCTTGGACTTGGAGGGTTTGCCAGCTCCACCACTTGAAGGTCTTGGCGCCTGAGGATCTGCTGTTCGTGCAGCAGCAAAAGGATCAACTTTAGCAGCAAGAGCCGGCCGCATGGTGGGTAATGCTGGGGATGAGGGTTCATTCATGACATCTGGCTGCTGGGAGACACGTTGCTCAAACTCCTTGAACTTGCGAATAAGTCGCTGAACAGGTCGAGCCTCGCGGTCAATACCCAGCTTGTATACTTCTGCGGCTTGTGCCCATCTATTCGCTCCCTCAAGCCAAGCAGCGTACTCCTCATAAAACAATGCGAGCGACTCTCCTATGCCATGTCGCGACAAGAACATATATGTCTCGCGGGGGGTATCGGAGAAGAAGTGGATGTAGTGAACCCAAAGTTTGAGATATCGAGGGTCATTTTTGTATTGCGCTGAACCAATGAAGGTTTTGGTTGCACGCTCAAGAAGGGTATGTAGTTGTGATTGCGGTGTTGCTTGCGCCGAGGGATAGGCGTCCAAGGTCCATCGAACGTAACGTTCAAAAACGTCAAGAGGATCGTCCGACTCGGCGATATTCTCAACTTCTTGTTCGAATTCGGCGCGAATGCAGTCGTGAACACTGCGTGTGTCCGAAGGGGTCGGGGTAGACAGTTTATGAAGTGGTGATGGGGAGTAGAGCTCAGCTAGCTTCTTAGCTGAACGACCACCGGGTAAAGACTGGATATTTTCTTTTTGTCCTTCGATCAAGTCGAAGTCAATCAGATCTCCTGAGGCTGACATCGTGAGTTAATATTTCCTCTAGAGAGGCGTTTGCTTCGTGTAAAACACTCTCAGGGGCAGTAGGGGTGTGGTTGTTGTTAGAAGGCTAAGCATTTAAGTGGGATGGTCGCATATTATTAGGTATTGTTGATAGTGCACCAATAGATTTGTTGCTGTAGAAACAGCCACATGTGGCCACTTCACTCACAAGCCACATCGAAAAAGAAGGTCCCTCGGATCAGTCAACGATGTCTGTAGAACTTGATGAAACGGTAAACCGTTAGAGAGGCGATTTTTCAACTTTTTGTAGCCCGTTCCTAAAATTTGCTCCTAGATAACGCCAGATATACAAGGCCTACTTTGTCATCGAATATTGAATCTTTTTCTAGTATAGGATATGCACAAAAGTTTTTGCACGAGCCGAAAAAAGGGTTGTTGAACTTCAATCAAAGGTTCATTAATTGATCAGTTTGCTTTTTACTATTTTTTGCCTCTATTACTTTCAATTTGCCATACTGGTATATGGTCCTCACGCGCTCCCGGCCGAGGACCCAAAGGCATCATTATCATCACAAGGCTTTTGTTCCATGTATCATCCTTTACCCATTTACAGGCTAACAGACTTGCGGAAGTTAGCACCAGGGTAAATAGCCTGGTCCCCAAGCTCCTCCTCAATTCGGAGAATCTGGTTGAGCTTGGCGAGACGCTCAGATCGGGCAGGGGCACCGGTCTTGATCTCGCCGGCACGGAGACCAACAGCAATGTCAGCAATGGTGACATCCTCAGTCTCGCCGGATCGGTGAGAGACCATGACACCCCAGCCATCAGCGTAGGAGTCCTTGGCAGCCTGGATGGACTCGGTCAGAGTACCAATCTGGTTGACCTTGAGAAGAAGGGCGTTGCAAGACTTGAGCTCGATAGCCTTCTTGATTCGCAGGGGGTTGGTGACAGTCAGGTCATCGCCAACAATCTGGATGTCCTGGGTCTTGGAGAAGTAGCTCCAGGCCTCCCAATCGTCCTCAGCAAAGGGGTCCTCGATGGAGACGATAGGATACTTTTTGCAGAGCTCAGAGTACAGGTTGGCGAGCTCCTCGTATGTAATCCACTTGGTGGGGTCGGACTCGGGGTTCTTGAAGTCAAGATCGTACTTCTTCTCCTCGACCTTGTAGAACTCGCTAGAGGCAACATCCATGGCGATCTTGATCTTACCGGTGTAGCCAACCTGCTCAATGGCGTCGGTGATGAGCTCAAGGGCCTCCTCGGCGGTCTGGATATCGGGAGCAACACCACCCTCATCACCGACATTGCCGGCGGATTGGCCATATCGCTTCTTGGCCAGACCCTTAAGGGCCTGGTAGACCTCAGCACCCTGGCGCATGGCCTCGGTGAAAGTGGGCGCCTCGCTATAACCGCGTTAGAAATAAAGAAGCTTGAGACCAGCGTGTCGAGATACGTACGTAGGAACGATCATGAACTCTTGGAAGGCGAGACGGCCACCAGCGTGGGAGCCACCGTTGAGGACGTTCATGAAGGGAACGGGGAGAACATAAGGCTTCTTGGTTCCGGCGAGGTCTGAGACGTGAGCGTACAGAGGAACGCCCTGCAGTGAGTGGTTAGCTGAGATATTCATAGCATGATATTCACATGTTTGAAGCTCACCTTCTCAGCAGCACCAGCCTTGGCGACAGCCAGAGATACACCGAGAATAGCGTTGGCACCAAGCTTAGTCTTGTTGGGGGTACCATCGAGCTCGTTAAGGAAAGCATCGACAGCGGACTGGTCCTTGACATCGAGGTTCTTCTCGATAAGAGCGGGAGCAATGACGGTGTTCACGTTCTCAACGGCCTTGGTAACACCCTTGCCACCCCACTTGGACTTGTCGCCATCTCGGAGCTCGCAAGCCTCGTGCTGACCTGGATTATCATGAACTTAGCGAGTGCATACGGACAGTAGACGAAGGGGATCGGGACGAACCGGTGGAGGCGCCGGAGGGAACGATGGCACGGTGGAGGCCAGTCTCAGTGACGACGTCAACCTCGACGGTGGGGTTTCCACGGGAGTCGTAGACGGAGCGGGCGAAGACCTTCTTGATAGCCATGTTGACGGGTGATATGTCTTCTAAGGGTCGTTGGGTTAATTAATTTGCCTTGAGGATATAAAAAAAGGTGTGAAAAATGAGGGGTGAAGAGGAAGAGGGAGAGGAGGGGAGAGGGGAATTGAAGAGGTGGAAGAAATTATATAGCTGATTGGGAGTGGAAGGTTCGACCGATGGAACGGCCGGCGCTCCAACGGGCAGTGCCATGAAAGAGCTGAGCGCTGAGCAATTGGACAATAGCAGTGCCAGCCAGTGCCAGGGAAAGTCACTCAATGAGTGTGTGAAATATGCCTCAACGTTGCCCAGCCCTTCCCAGCCCAGCAACGGAGAGTGGTTTGTTGTTGCTCATCACAACCATACCGAACCAAGCCAAATCAAACCAGCTCATAGCATTTTTTTGGTGGGGGAATTATTCTAATCGGTGAGGGAGGGGTGACAGAAGGTGGAGGAGGGGGCCAGCCCAAAGAGCTCCCAAAGGTCAGGTTGCTCTGCTGTGTTGGTGCGCTGTTGCTACTGCTGAGAGTATGGTGAGGGGCAGGGGTATGGGCATTGATAATAACTGTGACTATTTCATCTCAATTGAAGCTCACCTTGGGTAAAGTGTTTATGTACGAAATGTATGCAATTGGAGCCAGCAGAACCGGTCTAGATGGCAAGAGAGGATGATGGGAAGAGGATAGAGGTATGCAATGAAGATGGGAAGAGAGAGGGGGAAAAGGATGGCCACAGGAGGGGAGCACAAGGTGTTTATGAATGGTTTCTGGAAACCAGAGGAAATCTGTCGATCCATTAAAAGCCAAAAGTCAAAGCTCACTCCTCAAATGAAAAGCCCAGCCCAGTCAACGGTCGACACGAGAAAGGTATGAGGAGATGTACGTAGCCTCCCATCTCCCGTCTTGTCTGTCTGCACGATCTTCCATGTCTCTCGCACCAAAACTTACCTGCGAGGTGGGGTCCGATTTGACCTTGGAGGGGTGAAAATGATCTCACAATCTCACCCTGGCCAATTCAACGGAGGAGGGGTCCAAAAGTCCAGGTCCATTCTGCCCTGGACTGGGCTCCGGTCCCACTCTACGAAGCTTCACAATCGCCTAAATCCAACCATCCCACACTGCCAAAAGCCACCTTAATGGTTCGTCGCTCACCTTGAGATCCATTGACATTGACATTACTGTAAACGGCCGACAAGAGAACACGCCAGGGCCCCAGTAAGCTACATGGGTCACCAAAAGGACGCCAAACATTACCACTCCCTATGATAGATCGGCGTTAGCATTGGGCGATTACTAGCGATATGGAATTTTGCCGCCTTAGCATGCCATATTTCACGCCCGCCGACACAGCGCCGCACCGAGACCGAGAGGAGAGGATGGATAAACAGACCGAGAAAATCATAAACAGTGTGATGACGAGCATAGCCCACCATATGCACCTCCATACACATTCGTTAACCCTCTCATGTTGCTGTGCATAGCGTCATCTCCACGTACAACAGTCCATTACATACAACTCGATGCAGGCTCACGTTTCGCTCCCGTTGATTCCCGGTACCGCGGGCTCATCTTGCCCGTCGCCCGCCGCATCGCTGCCCCAGACTCGCCGTGCCGGCTCGAGGACGTCTTCCGGTTGGACGATCCCCGTCCTGATCGGAAGCCAAGTTAACCAGGTGCAACGAGAATCAAGACGAAGCCGGAAGGCTGCATGTTGAACATGGTGCATAGCGGCATGGTCTTTCATTAGTGTAGTTGAGCAGCGGCTCTTACAATACCTTGCTTGCAGGCTTAACCATGTTCCTGCTTCGATCGGGCATATATTACTACCACAAGACACTCTCAGAATTGCGTTGTGTTTCGCTCAATTGTCGGTCAGGGCTCCAGAGTCGGTCGATGAAAGTTGATATGTTCTGATGAACATGGATGCTGATGGAGTGATCTGAGTCCGTGCCTATCAGCATCTCATGAGAATCTACAGCCAACAAGAGACCGGGGCCATCCCACCCCCCTCGCATATGGGTGGAAAGTTGACGTCTGAATGCTTGTAAGGCCGAAGGCGTGGTTTGATACTGGAGAGCGCGATATTAACGCCGTGTATCAAACATGATCTGACTGCAACTATAACTGGCAGTCTCACATTAGCCCGTAACGATCATGCGTTGTTAGCCCGTGGGTGTTGGTGGGTATCCACGAAGCGACAAATCGATTCATCTCAATGTTTTTATCGTTATCGACATGCTATGACAGCCTCCCATTTTTAACTGAGTAATCCTTGTTCAAATAAATCAAGATCATAATGCTGTCCACCCGTAACGCCGTATGTAGCAACCCAAGTCTATCGTCAGCTTCCGTCACTTAGAAGCGCTCCTTCATTCGCGCCGCAACCGTTCGGAGGTTGCCGTATACCTTGCCAGGCGGCTTACCAAGAATCAGGCTCACAACCGACTCCCGGGCAAGGTGGATGTTCTTGAATCCACCCAGGATGTGAATCTTTGAATCAGCAAGCACGATTCGAGTTCTACTGGCGTTCTCGATAGCAAACTTGGTCTTTCCATCCTTTCCAGCAATTCGTCCAATAGCACGGGCCTGGCTGTCGCCGTGCATTGTTCGCACATCCTTAATCTCGAAAGTTTGGATGTAGAGATCGTCGAGTCGCAGCAGCGCGATGGCATCGTCCACGTCAAACCCGAGAGTGAACGCCTTGACGAAATCTTCTCCTTTTTGCAGTGCCCCAGTATCAGTGGTGTGCTTCGATGACCGCAGCTCGACTGTCTTTCGCTTGATGTTCATTCGACATTGAAGCTTGAGGTGCTCGACCAGAGGAGGGTAGATAGAAGTCCATGACTGTTTTAAAGGTGTCATTCGGTGAGGAGGGATAGGGATTTTGCGAGTTTCCACACGTGTAACTGGATCCTACCAACGTTATTAGGGTCGTTGAAACTCTGCATGACGGTATAGGAGTCTCACAATGTCCCTGGCAGGCGCAAATCGAGGCCGTCCTTCCTCATCGATAGCCATTCCATTCTCATTACTCTCCTCTACGGGCACAAGAATATTCGCATCGGTAGGAAGAGCGTCAGGCGCATCTAAAAGGAACTCCTCGTCGTTGTCTGAATCAAAATCAGATTCTGTCTCTGCGATTCTCTTGTTTCGGATTTTTCTTCTTTTCATACCTTCAACTGGGAGTGGAACGTCCACAGCGGGCGGGGCGTCCTCTGCGTTCTTCAAGGCGGTCGGCGCAGGCATCCTCAAAAATGAATGAGTGGCTTTGCTTTGCGATAATCTCTTAGCAATGGGGTTTCAAGGCTGTTCTCGAGGCAAGTATATGTCAATACTTTGGTCGCAGAAAATTCGTCCCAGTCAAATTCACACACATCTAAGGGTATCAGAGGTTGGTTTGGTGGGGGGCGTTGGTGACTTTCGAGCAAACTGATCAAAAATTTGTGTGGCTTATCGTAGCTTATCGATTGGTTTGCTATTTCCAGTAGCCAGGCGCGTCATGGAATGACTTTTCCAACCAGAGCCATGGAAGTGCAGCTTTGGTTAGCATTTGCAGTGACGGAATCTGTCGTTCATTAACTCCGACCAACTCCTCCTCCGTAATCTTGCGTCTGTCCTAGAAACTACAACAACAAAGTTAGTTTGGCTTTGACTTCGCCCTCTTTACGTTGTCGGTGTCGTATTGTTATTCAGTTAGGCACCATGATGCTGGAATGATGGCCAAGGGTATCCCCTCTTCTCTGATCGGGCGTTGCTTTGGGATCTGTTTCAATTCTTCTCCAGCAACATTCTCTTCGACTACCATACGTCCTCTTACAGAAATTAGTCGGAAATTGGCATTCTTACCGGCAACAAGCGTGCCCGCAAATACTCGATTTATCCATTCACGCCGAAAATGTCAGACTTTTGATACAATCTCAGACAATGTGGTGCCTGTCACACCGGCCTCTTCATTGCGCCATACAATTCAGCCTCGAAAATCTGTTCCCGAGCCAATAATCCCTCTTACGACGCACATCTCAACTCGTGAAATATCCCATTTGTCATATTGGTCATCGAAGCCATGGCAACAGCAACGATTATACAGTGGTACTGGTAGCAGTGAGGGTAATGGGACAAAATGCTCTTGCGGCAAGGGTATCACAGATATTTCCCCCACACCAGCTAAAACAACAGAAGATCTGAAAAGGGTCAAGGTTTCAACCTTAAACGAAACAAGCAAAGATGTTTCCAGTCAACTCGGGAAACAAGAACCTTCAGGGTTGGATTCTGAGCCAGTCTCTTACATGTCTTATCTACACCTGCCGAGAATGCCGCATCGGCCAACTAAAGAGGAATTGCTCGAGGCCGCCAACGGCTTCTGGCAGCGACTCAAGGTTCGTTTAAAATGGGTGTCGATTAGAAGTATGAGACCGTGGAATATTGACGAATGGGGTGCGTTTGTTTCGTGGTTTCTTTTCGGCCACCTCGCTTGGATTATCGTCGGAACAACCACCTTCTTCTCCCTGATCATTTTGTCAATCAACACTGTTGTTGCCCAAGGTATGGTAGGGTGTTTCGCACGAAGGATCTACCTGCTAACGTACACCAGAAACACTCGCGCGATGGGTGGGTGACTATTTGACACAGTCTGCTGGCGTTACCGTTGTTTTCGAGTCTGCTATTGTTCCCAAGTGGCGTGATAACGTTATCTCTTTCCGCAACGTTTTTGTGTCTCGACGACCTGGCCAAGGCAACGTCTCATCCGTAAGCAAAGGCTCATCGGATGCCGCAGCCGAGGCTGCTGCTGGCCGCAAAGCAGATCTCGTGGGAACGTCTGAAACTGAAGACGACGGAAACTACACTCAGTTTGATGTCACTCTTTCAACGGTCAATGTCACGTTGTCATTCCTGAACTGGTGGAATGGCAAGGGATTGTTGAAAGATGTTGAAATCAAGGGTGTTCGCGGTGTCATTGACCGAACTTCAGTGACATGGCCAGCCGAGGAGGTCGATCCTCTGTCATATCGTCATAAACACCAACCAGGAGATTTTGAGATCGAAAAGTTCAAGATGGAGGACCTACTACTCACTGTTCATCAACCCGGCGGGTTCCGGCCATTCTCTATCAGCATTTTCTCTTGTGAGCTGCCCCAGCTTCGCAAGCAGTGGCTGTTCTACGATTTCCTTTCGGCCAACCACATGTCAGGGTCTTACGATGGTTCTCTGTTTACGATCCATCCCCGACAAGTTCACGGCGTGGTACCTAGTGGTAATGGTGACCCAGAAGCTTCGGCCGGTTTTGGTGATCCCAAGGCGTGGAAAAAGTTCAGTCGACTCCGAATTGATGGGTTGAAGATAGACCATCTCAACCGTGGTGTTGAAGGGCCTTTTGGCTGGATATACGAAGGAAATGTTGATATCGTTGCTGATGTCATGTTTCCCGCTGACACCGACGAGAGCATCACCAAGGTCATGGCGGACTTCTACGACCAGCTTGAAGAAATCGTCGACACAAACAGGCACCGCTTCATGCGCAACATCCAAGAGCAAGGCCCTGCCCTTCTTACATCAGGGCACCTTTCAGACTCAGCTGGAGATATTCACGGCGAAAAGCCAGCCGTCGAGCCACAGACAAGTGAGGATGAGCGTCGCTACCTTATCATGGACCTCCGGATCTCCATGAACGATGTCAAGGCTGCAGTACCTCTATTCAACAAGGATATGTCTTACGTCAACCAGGCACTGGTCCGTCCAATCGTGGCTTATATCAACGCGAAGAAGACATATATACCAATCAATTGCCGCATAGTGAAACGAGCCAGCGACTTCGATGGTAGCTGGTCGATCTTTGACTGTGGTCTAATGAACGATATGTCAGCGGAGACATATGATGCATTTGCGAATGACGTCGAAAACCAACAGAGCCGTGTTCGGCGGTTCAAAAAGGTTGGGTTCTGGACCTTGTCGCTTGCGGTCCATGCCCTCTTTATGGGAATGGCGGGCAATGTGGTGTGAGTCCCCTGCCACGGGCTCCTGCTCCGCTCGAGTATAAACGGAGCATGGGGTCGAATGACGATGCGTGTGCGACTTTGTATATTTTATCGGCGTTGTGTAAGAGCAATGGCTTGTTTAAAGGGAACACGACAAAGGCGTTCAAGATTGGAAAGTTTATGATACGGCTGGCTGTGGCTGGTGTTGGTGGAATTTTATTTATGAACGACGAGGACCTCGTCCGTGATTTCACTTTACTCCTTAATCGCTTATAGGAGCAACATGATGGGCGGGAACTGATGAGATACCCCTGCCATAGTGGCAGCGTTCATCACATGAAATAGCATAAGTAGACTCTGGTATACGAACGAACATGATCTATGAGCTATGCAGACCAGACCCAGCAGTGTTCCATTTCTTTCAGATATTGCAAAGCGTCATCTAATTTTTATCTAAGGAGTTCCGAAACGAGAACCTAATCAACATATGCCTCAGATGCCCGTGGCATCTGGTCGTCAAAAGCAATTCCATATACTAGGCCCGTATGAAGAGTATGCTAGAGCACGAAATATGCTCTGTGAAGCTGGTTCCGCATCGTTTCCATTTATGGTCCTTGGCGCCCTCCACTCTTCCGTGTATTCATCATCTTTTGAGTCTAAGGCACACTTCTCTCCGATCCACCACCCTCTCTCCACTGCCCTTCTTATGCTGGACACCCAAGAGGGCTTCATGGCAGTATCTTGAAACCACAAAGTGGTGTTTGCGTCAACGGCATGTCAAGAGTTGCCCAGCTTGGCTACCTAGCGGTCGACTCGATGGATAGGGGGCAGATAGGTCTAAGTTAAAGGGGGAAGCAGCGGGTTAGCGTCTGGATGAAAGCTACCCTTTCTGGATTGTTTAAGAACGCTTCACATAAAGTCATCACTGGGGGAAAGTCAGTACGCTATCTCAGTAGCCTGTTTGGAGGGGGCACTCACTCTCCAAAATCATCAGCATCGTCGTAAGTCGTAGTGTCGGCGGCGTTAGCGCGACCAGTAACTAACGACGTTTTTGTCTTGGCAGCCTTTGTCTTCTTGCCTCCTTTATCGGCAGCCTTCTCCTCTCGCATCTTCTCGTTGCTCAGAGCAGTCATTGTACTGGCGAGCTTCTTGATCTGTTCGCTGGGCATATCTTTAGCAAGAGCCTTTGTGAAATCCTGGAGAAACAGGCTGTAGTGGGCATTCTTCGAGTTGGCTGAAATGACAGGAGTAAGAGTGGTGCGTAGAGTCTCGAACTGAGCCTTGGTCTTAGGCTGGAAGAAAGGCAGCTTGGAAATGTCGATGGTCTTGGTTGGGTCGTTGGAGTCGACGACGACAGTAGCAGGACGAGACTTGGCACGGCCGGCGCTGATACCAATATCTCCAAACATGTCGGCTGCGTGTGCGAGATCGGCTTCCTGTTCAGTGCGTCGGAGTCGCTCACGCTTCTCGGCCTCTGTCTCTTCATATTCCTCGACATTGGCAGCACCGGCTCTCTGTTGGGCACGCTCGGCCTGGTGTTCAGCAATTCGCTGACTTTTGGGTTTCTTGGCTGCGGCTGCGGCTGCGGCTGCCTTCTGCTTGGCCTCGGCAGCCTTGCGCTCCTTCTCACGCTCGGCCTCGGAGTCGTCATCGGCGTCCCATGAATCTAGAACCTGTTGATGGGGAGAAAGGTGTCAGCAATTCGAGGGTCGACAACACCTAGCAGGTTTCGGGGCAAAGACTTACGTCGCCATCGTCCTCTTCGTCGTCAAACTTGCGTCGAGAAGCGGCGCCGGCACCGACAACGGGGGAGCCGGAGGAGCTGCTGTCGTCGCTCTCTTCGTCGTCTGAATGCGCTTGTTAGCTGTTATACTCTTCAGGGAAGTTGCTTAGCGTGCGAGCATCAAAACCAACGACCCCGCAAAAGTCCATTTCACTTGAGACTTCAAGATAGTCTGTGTATGAGTGCCAGACTGTTGTTAGGTGTTATACGTACCCCACTTCTTAGGAGGCATGATGTCTGTTCCTGGCAGTATAGTACAGTCTCACGTTTGGTGGTTGACAGAGTTGAAGTAGGGTGGGTTTCTGGGGTGCGAGGATGTGTGAAGGGTTAAGTTTTGTGTGAGTTGTGCGAGTGTGGGTGGGTGTTGGATGCCGCGGTACAAAACGGGCCAAAGAAGGATCTTGAAAACAAGGGACAAAGGAAGGGAGCATAACAGAGAACACTAGTCTGTACCAGATTTAACCCAACATTATATATCTGCTACGTCTACATAATGCACTACAAGAAACGTCTATATCTAGCAGGTACTTTTCATAGATCTATAGAAACTACAGTATTAGTGTTTTCTTTTCAGGCAGAAAGCCTTTACTCCTAACCAGGACATTCAAAGTGGGTTGGAGGGGTTGTCGATCTTAAGGAGGGGCAATTTTTTTGGTGTAAAAGTTTTGGCCGATGAAAAAAAGGAAGAAGAAGAAGAAGAAGAATTAGCGTATTTTCCTTAATCTAAAACCTTGACGTCAGGTATAATGGATCCGCGGCTAATTTCATAATATTTATCAAGGAACCATTTAGACGTTATTGTTATAATCTTAGCCCTCTAAGTTACGGCTTGCTCTCTAACTACGTCTCTCTAGGTATGCTATTCTTTTTAGTACTTTTATTATAGTAAACTCTGAAACTACACTAGTACTTAACACGTCCCTACGGGGATCTAAATGCCAGCTTTAAAGCCATGCTGTTTTTATTACAACACTCTAATGCACATTCTCGTCGACCATTGCTGTAAACCTTGGAAACATGAGCAACCTATGGTTTACCTCGGCACCTTACGTTGTAAACCATCGCGGAAGTTGACAATGTCTTGGTGTTCTGGTGTAGGTTTTTATCGTGGCTTACCCGGTACCACCAACACCCACCCTACGTAGTTCTTTTTGTGGTAATCTGGGTACTTACCTAGCAGTGACTTTCCTTACCTCGACGTAATATGCTTTGCCTGATATTTTATATCATACCTAGGTACACTTTAGATATTACATATCTATACCGAACAAGTATATAATGATGAGAGACACGTCGTAATTCGCCCCTGACTGCACATCTTTTTGCGTGGTATTTGACAATATTAAATACCTATTATTAGACATTAACCCCTCTTCGAGGGAACTTAATATGATTTTGACTGTGTTTTTTCATACTACGTGTAACTTTGTCAGTGGCTACGTCTAGGGGAATAAGCTTCTATATTGAAGTCTATCTACTTATCCTGAAAGCTAGATTAGATAATCTATCCTTTTCACTTATTTCTCTACACTATTATATACTTAGCGAGCAAGCTCTATAGCTACAGTTTACTGCTTTATAAGCTTATTAAGAAGATCCTATCTAAGAGATCTTCTATTTAGTCTTTAACCCTTTAAGTAAGCTAATCTAATTTATCTTTTTAATTATTAAGAAATCTATATTCTTTAAAATCTAGCTTAAACTAAAAGGTAAAATAGTAATAACTAAAGATTATTAATCTATACCTTATAAGATTACCCTTTTAGTTATTTTTTAGCTTAAAAGGGATAAGATACTCCTTAAACCTCTTAAAGAGGTTTTTATTAATAAGTATTTAGAGAAGCCTATAATCTCTAAAGGATAGATTTATCTAGAAATACTAGTTATTCTTATAGTCCTATTAGAGCCTATTAATAAGTGGTTAAAAAGTAATCCTTTTACTTAGAAGTAGTATTTTTATAGTTTTATATAGGAATTTAAGAAGAGGTTTTTAGTCTTTTACTTCTAGTAATAAAGGGTTATACTTTAAGATAATTTCTTATACTCTAAGTAGCTATAAATAAGGTTACTAATTAAGTTATTATAAAAGCTTATTATTATATTTAAATTAGGAGGTTTATCTTTATTGAGGCTATATATATATTGCCTTTTAAAACCTGAAGTTAATTGGGTATTTTTAGTGTATTGGCTTAATATATCTCGCTGAGATATTATAAGCTTTAAGCATCAATCAATTAGACATTAACCTTGGCAATAACAACCAATTCACTGTTGTAGAGCACCTAACTTTAGGGTAATCTAAAACATCAGGTATTGTACCCGTCATCTGATATATCAAGCTTCATCATTCTTACCAAGTGAGAACTTGTCGAGTCAATAACAGCATCGCTGGGACTAGACCACAATATAATGATGTAAGTCAACATCTCCAGCATCTCCGGTTATACGAGGATTCACATTAGCAGCTGACCATAAGCCCTTTGATTAACCCGATGAATACCTATCAGCATCCCGGAAAATCCCCCGTCAGTTTGAATGGCCAAGGGATAATGTCAACTGTGTAGGTACCTAGTGTTGGTATCGAGAAATCCCGATACCAGCTGCTGTATCCGCATCAGACCGGCGTCGAAACAAAAAGCTCCTGGGTTAGTGAGCAAGTTGTGAAAGTAGTCAGAATAATAGGACCGTTTATAGCACGTGCCATCAGTCTCTGGGTTGATGTCGGATCGCGAGTGATTCCTAAGCCAGGATCCCCGATCTCCGCTGCGAGTTCTGTGTAAGTAGTCAATATCCGAGTCCTCCCGATGAACCTCACTCACGTGGCAGCAAAACTTTTGAGCCGCAACCAGACCAGCCTATGACGGACCTTTGTCATGTTCCCGATCTAGGTCTTCGGGAAGGTCTTTCTAGCGTTTCCACTGCCTGTCCCAATTGCTTGGGCCCCTGCGAACCATCGTCATTGACAAGTACCGTACTCGTCTGAACGGCCTGACTGGGTTAGCCTTTGAAAGTTAGCCCAGTTAGCGGCGGCCACGGTGTGCCGCAGACGCCGCTCACCTTGAGTACTTGTCCCGGTCTGTCTTCGTGAACTTCCCCTTGGCAACGTCTCTTGTCAGCACACGCCGAATTGAAACGGTGCTTAGATATTTGCTGACATAGATACCAGAGTTCTCTCGTTCTCAATTGGACCCCTGGGGTATGATAGGGATGGCGTCTGACATGCAGACACGCCTCTCTGTAGGCTTATCTCTGGAATATATAAAGGCTCAGTTAGACCTCCTCAGGCAGAAGCTCCATCATACTACCTTCTAGCAAACCATAAGCTTGATCATTGATAAGCCGAGGCAGATACCTGCAATAAGCATACCATATACCGAAGACACCAAATCTCTTGCTCGCCCCGATGTTGACATTCCAACTTCAGCACAGCCAAGCTTCACGACAGGCGGCCAAAGCTGTTGTACTTGGCTTTGTTCGAACAGTATCTTCTTCTTCTTCTTCTCTGACGAGAGCTCCCGTAGCTCTCCAAGCCAGTTGTGCCGCTTCCCAGCAGCATCGGCTCTTCTCATCGACACCGACACACCGACTTCGTGACTTCTTTCCAGTCAAAGAGACGCCACATATCCAGACGACTAAGCCAGCTTGGCCACACGAAGGCTATACATATGATGAAATGTTGGCGGTCGAACCTGCTCATCGGCCCCCCAGGACTGTTGGTGACTATACAGCCTGGAAAATTGTCCGCTTTGCCAGATATTGCATGGACAAGGCCACAGGTATGGACCGTGATCAGAAGTCCGACAAGACCAAGCCGACTACAGCCATCGAGGCTCAGAAGCCACTCACCGAGGCTCAATGGGTAAACCATATCCCAACTGTGCAATATATCGCGAAAGAATAGACTGACAAAAAAAAAGTTGATTCGATTCATCTTCCTCGAGAGCGTGGCGGGAGTTCCAGGCATGGTTGGGGGCATGTTGCGCCATCTTGGAAGCCTTCGACGCATGAAACGAGATAACGGTTGGATCGAAACACTCCTCGAGGAGAGCTACAACGAACGAATGCACCTTTTGACTTTTATGAAGATGTGTGAGCCTGGTTGGTTCATGAAGATGATGATCATTGGTGCTCAGGGCGTCTTCTTCAACAGTCTGTTTGTGTCCTATCTGATCTCGCCCAAGATTGTCCACAGATTTGTCGGTTACCTTGAAGAAGAGGCCGTACACACCTATACTCGTTGTATCAAAGAGATCGAAGATGGCAACTTACCTAAGTGGAGTGACCCCAAGTTCCAGATACCTGATATTGCTATCCAGGTGAATATTTATCAATAATCTTATAACGAAATGTTCAATATTAACAATACTTCTCTAGTACTGGAAGATGCCAAAAGAGCACCGTACGATGAAGGACTTGATCCTCTACATCAGGGCTGATGAGGCCACTCACCGAGGAGTCAACCACACGCTTGGTAACCTTAACCAAATGGAAGACCCAAACCCATTCGTCAGCGAGTACAAAGATCGTGAGCCACCCAAGCCCGCACTGAAGCCCACCGGCTACGATCGCGTCGATGTCATCTAGGGTTGTCACAAAGCGATCACCAACGTTAGCCGAATAAAGCCTCATGGCATCAGACGAGTTTGTATGAATCAACTTGTCTCATTTTTTTTTCGACATGACCGGTGGTTCTTGGGTTGAGTATTGTAATTCTTGCTTATTTGCATATGATACCACTGGGAAATAGGAGTTCAACTTTGGATGGAGTTTGCCTGGTTACATGAACATAAATCTGTATTTGATGGCGCCCTCTCACGGAATCCCTACTCTTGACGGTTTTAGGAGCTTGTTATAGTTGATTGAAAGAAGAAGAAGAAGAAGAAGAAGAAGAAACAACCATATTCCAGTGGTAAAACGTTCTGATTAATTAAACCAACAACCCTTTTACTGCATGTGAAGTTCGCGCCGCCAGAATGGTTTCGAAAATAACCCTAACTCACAAACGGCACACACATGCAACAATATCTTAAGTGAGAAACTCGTATACGCCTCCGCAACCCACCTGGCAATACGTAACAATAACCTGAAGAATAACCGTTTACTTTCAGCAACTTTCACCTCAATTTCGTATGTCGAGCTTCCTGCCTTTTCGGGCAAGGTGGGAGCCAGTTCGCGTTTATTTTAGTGCAAGGTACCTTAGTCAATAAGCTTCTTTTTCTCCGGTCCGGACCGCGTCAGCAAAACCTCGAAATCTGCCTTGCGAGGATCCTCAAACGCAAAGGAAGACTCGGCGACAGCCGAGTAAGGCAGGGGTCTACATGATAAGCTGAAACCGATGTCACGACTGTATCAATGCTTACCGACATGCTCCCGTCAGCACGCAAACCATCCTCTGCTTCTGACGGGAGGAGAAAGAGAGCACAGCCTTGGATTGTGGGGTCGGATCGTGGGCCGCGTGTAAGGCTGGGGGCGGTGTAAGTGGGATAGTCTACGTATTCTGTGATGGCTTGAATATGTGTTTCGGACAGTATTTGTACGAATGAGGTAGTGAATCACAACGTAAAGCATGGATTCATATTGCCAACGCGGCTTCATTGTGTTAGGCTCTTCTCCACCCGGTCACGTTGCCAACGTATAGATTTTTAGAGTTAGGTCCGAGTTGTATTCTGTCTGGCCAACTTTTTCTCAGGGACTCGGAGGCACGCTAGAACCATCACTTCTTCGAGAGGCAGTGCAGAACTTGCATGGTGGATGTCGATCCAGGGACAGGTCAGAGCATGGTCTATTAAAAGCTTGTACAATCGAGATACGTCCTTTTTGCGGCTAGTACAAGATTTGAAATTGGCCATTTAAATATATATGAGCATTCCCTTAACTGACATGCCACTGAGTGGAATGCTTAGACCGACAATTATATCTGGCAAGACGTTGTTTACACTCATAAACCTATGCCTGCAGCGCAACGAATGATATAAAGTAGAATAGGGCTGAAATGTGATTCAAACCGCCTACCTAGTTACCTGTGCAGGTGGGTCGCAAAATACGCACACACAACGAAGTCGACAGAAAGATCGCAGGGAGATGGTAGGGAGAAGTAGCATGCATATTTTTGTCATCAGTTCTATCTCAGTATGGTGAGGGAGCTTTGGTGTGCGTATTATTTCGAGACCCACCTGCTGTGATTCTATAAGCTACTGAAACTTGCATACGGAGTAAGAGAATGTGACATGAACGAGGAAGTGAGTGGGGAGCTTTTCTCTGACAACGAATCCTTGCTTCCAATCTGCTGAGTCGACAACAAGTGCGTACCAGATATTGATGACATTATAGAGGAATGAACGAAAGATGTGTGCAAGGCTCACTTGTACCCGGCGGTCTCCTGTCTAGCGAAAAGTCTACTGACATGATGGGAAATATGAAGAACCTTGCAGTGGTCTAGGGGGATGGTTGGCTGGCGTGAAAACATCGAAACATGCCAATATCCTGAACGAGGTATATGATCGTGGCCAAGGAGCAGAGTTCTAGAATCCTGGATGCCACTCAAATTTTGCACACGCGAAAGTGCCACTACTTGACGTAGTAAGTTGAATGTTAAGATACGTGTGCTGATGCTCATTTACCAAGAACCACCAATCCAGACGAGTGGAACGCATGGGATGTGCTCGATATTTGTTAATTAATTCAATGATGGCCCAATGAACTAACGATAAACGAAGAAAAAAAAAAATATGTCTACCTGAATGAATAGCCGTTACAGCGCATGGGATAGCCCGAGTTGTGAAATGAGATTAATGAGGTCGTCTTGATATTATCTAAGTACTTAATTAACCAGCATTGAGTTCATTTCCTGCCTTCTCATCTCTTAAAACTTATCTCATCCTGATAAATAACACAACACAATTAATACCGACTATCCCATGTTGATTTAGCGATATAACGATTGCCATCGACCTGGAGAGCAAGTCTGCCTCGCTTGTAACAGATCAAACGATCCTAAATACTGTTAAAATTAGCAAACCTCGGTACTTGTCAACCCAAAGCTTCTATACCTTCTCATACCTGCTAACCTTACTCAAGCTGTTGTACCTTACCTCAGACACACTAATTCCCATTCGTTCGACGTGTCTCTGCACAGCCCTCCGCACCGTTCTGGCCCTCCATAAACGTATCCCACGGGGAGGATCTTGTGCGCTTAGACGCCTGTAGTGTACATCAGATCTGACGCACCAAATCACACTGGGTCGGCCTTTTAATTGGAACTCTGGATGAAAAGGGACCACCCACGTACATACCTCCTACACAGAGTAAGGTACCTACAGGCAGGCCCCCCTCCCTTACAGCCAAAACAACGGACCAGCGGTAGCCGCCCGGCTTTCACCCTCTCTTCTCGTCCCAATAGAAGCTGCCCAAAGCGGAATCTTCCAAAGCAACATAAATCGTCAGAGTCCTGGCCCTAGACCAGGTATAGCTCCTATCAGCCGTCAAGACACTGATCAACCAACCTTATTAATTGTAACGGCGTCGCTGCTTGCATATGTTTGTGCTGTTGTGCAGTGGTACGGATTACAGGACAATACCCGCCCGCCGCACCGCAACCCTCCGCAGCCCAAGCAGCTCATCTCCACCATCAACTTCGTCTGCGCATCCAACAGGCTACAGCAGCATTCCCCATCCTCAATATCATACGCAAAACAATACCGATTTTCTACACGTCGCATTCATCTACTTCAAACTTCACTGTTCCCGCTCAAACTGCGCGTTTCGCAACCCCTTCCACGCGTCGGCCGCCTTGATAGGACAGTCCCCCGCCCATTGCATCACCTTGAAAGCGCACAGCCCCCCGGCATCGCCACGGTGCCTGAAGGCTGACTCCAGAGTCTGCCTCGTCTATAGTATTCTGCAGTACTTCGTCTGCTTCTAAACTCGGAAACATCATGGACCAACAAGCTCAACGAGGCCGGTCGCCTTCGGCTGGCCATCAACAGCCTCATATAAGCCATTCTCATTCCCCGTCGCCGGCGCCCTATCAGCATAACGATCCATCCGTTGGTCTTGGCCTAACTCTTGACCAGTCCGCTCAACAGTCTTACGAGGCCTTCAATAGTTCGGGTTTTCTTAGCCCGCAGCAATCGCCTTCTTTCCTTCCTCCTGCGCATCAACAGAACTCCTTCGCTCAGGCCAACTTGTCTGACCCCGCTATTCTCGACCCCAATAACACCGCTTCATTCAGACAGCAGCCTGCCAGCTCCGACACTTCGCTACCCTTCAATAACCAGGCTCAGGCAGCTTACATGTCGCCGAACCTCAACGATAACGACTTCTCTCTCTTTCCGAATACTAGTGGCCAGGGCGACCAGTTCAACACCCCCTTGTTCGACCAGTCTACACTCAATCCTAACGACATGAATACCATGGCGTCGCAAGGGCATCACTCGCCTACCCCTCCCCATCTATTCCAGCACGATGCTCAACAACCTGGTTCTGCTCACCAGTCGCCTGCCTTTAACCAGCACCAGTTCTCTTCACCACCTAGCCATTCGCGACATACTTCACTCGGCCCAGCAGATGCTTTGCTGCCAAACCAGATAGCTGATTGGAATCAACCTCAATTCCAGCGCCACCGCCGCACACCCTCTGAGTACTCGGACGTTTCGTCCGTGGCCCCATCTCCGAACCTTGTTAGTGCTGAGTCCTTCGAGACTGATATCGGTGGGCACTCGCCTGCACATCGTCCTTCTGATGGCAGTCTATATCAAGAGGTGTTGAGCATGGGTAACTTTAGTCTCTCCGACCCTCAAGTCGGTGGTAGTCCTGGACACCAGGGTCGTAGTCCTTCCCATAGTCCTGCGATCAGCCCCCGCATTGTTCCTCAGCAGATGCCGGACCTGAACCAGCTGAATCAAACCAATTTTGGTTTGGCAGGTCCTCACAATCCATATGGAGTTCCCTCTACCTATCCCGACGTTTCAGCGCCCATCGAGGCTTTCCCTTCCCTCCAGCCTTCGGGCGCTGATTTGTCGTCGATGGCCCCTCCTGCGATCAATATTGACTTTGCACCTACAAATGCTAAGCAAGGTGCTTTTGATACCCCCAAATCTCGCATGGATCAGGATTCTCTGACCCCGCCGGATAGAGGTATGTTTGAAGCCGAAATTATAGCCTTTCAAACCAGCTCACACATCTTAGGTCGCCCCCGATCCCGTCCACGTGCAGTGACAGATCCTTTCCATCCTGGTGGCGGTCTGCTGGGTCGCCAAGGCAATGCCAACATCATCTCGCCTTCCCTAGGCGCCGACTTAGCAGCAAGAGCAGACTCCAGATCTTTATCTCCTCTGGACAGGCAAGCAGGGACTTCACCCTCCAGGAGAAGACAGTCCACATCGGCTGTCCCCAACAACGTGATCGCTCTTAGACTGGCCGATCCTGAATACCAAAACAGCCAGGACAGCGGGGCTGCCAAGCGGGTTCAGAAACACCCTGCCACTTTCCAGTGCACATTGTGTCCCAAACGATTTACACGTGCGTACAACTTGCGCTCACATCTGAGGACGCACACAGATGAGCGTCCTTTTGTGTGTACAGTATGCGGAAAGGCCTTTGCTAGACAGCACGATCGCAAGCGACACGAGAGTCTTCACTCGGGAGAAAAGAAGTTTGTATGTAAAGGTGATCTCAAGGTTGGAGGTCAATGGGGGTGTGGTAGAAGATTTGCCCGTGCCGATGCTCTGGGCCGTCATTTTAGGTCCGAAGCTGGTCGCATCTGCATCAAGCCTCTGTTGGATGAAGAAATGATGGAACGGCAGCGACTCTGGCAAGAACAACGGATGCAACAGAACATGGCGCAAAGCATGGCTGTTGCGTCCAGTATGCCGATGGATGGCCCTATTTATCCTATGGATCCTTCTGGCAACCCAATGCTTCCAGCGGCTCTCTTGGCCCAATATCCCGCATTAGCTCAGCTGAACTGGTCTACACCTGATGTGAATGCTGGTATGGACGACGAGGTTAGTGGGCGTTCATCGTTTGATGCCAGTGACTACGACGAAAACGAAGACGGTGGATATGTGAGTGGTCCTGGCACGGGGTTTGGCGAGGGTGGGATGGGTCAAGGCTTTGGTGAAATGGGATACGCGAGCGATTTCGGGGGCCGGTAGGATGGGCTCACTCGCCACAAGAGTATGCATACATTGTTGACGCGACCAATGCCTTTTTCTTTTTCTTTTGTTATCAGCGTTCTTTACCTTACGCCTTACTTCTTTCCATGTTCCTCGGGAAATTGCTGTTTTTCTACTTCACAGCTGTCTTTTGGATACTGCTAGATGGGGCGTGTTTACTACATCACAACGGCTTATACATACAATTGGATCTAGGGTGACTTTTTATCATTTTTCTTTCCTTTCTTTTTGGGGAGTGTTTGGGTATAGACGGTACGCGCATAGATACCAAACCTAGTCTGTTCTGTTCCTACGATATGACGTGTTTCATCTCTTATTTCTCGTTCAATTTGATTAGGTTGTATAGTTGAAGCTTGCCTTTTAGCTCCCGGTCTGGATATGATTCATACACCCTGGCAATTACAGACGATCATAAAATATGAACAAGTATAGCCAACACACTGATTGCTTGGGAACATAAATAGTACTTGATACCATCTATGTAGACAGTGTGTACGATATCGATGTCTAAGTTACACCACCCAATTAACTGGCCCCCTTTGTTACTTTTGACCAGCCTTGACTTATGGAAGCCTACCCTTCTTTGGATATCTTGCAGTAGTTATAGTAAGAGATTATAAAATATCGAGTCAAGCCCATGAATGACAATACCAACGCCTTGCAAAAACACCGGACTGACTCTCCTTCTCCCACCATTTGAACACATCCATATGTAAATGACCACTTCGTTTCTCGGATAGCATATACGCACATGGTCAGTACATTGGCGAGGTTCCAAAGTAATCCTTAAATGTCTTCGCCATGAAATTCTCACAAATTTCACGGTGTACAGCCACACAAGATTCGGTAATGAATGGCATCAGGAGAGAATTGCACTCGAGGAGAACCTGCTCGTGTAGCTCGAATTCGTCCCCCTCAGCAGTCGCCGTGCTACCTGATACAGTGCTATCAGATCCCGCGGGTGATATCGGACCCGAGGGCGATCGGCCGTGCTGTTGTTGGCGCACTATCCACTGGGCTCGGACAACGACGCCCACAGGGGCTTTCGCACGAGAGCGAAGGCCATCAGGTATTATCTGAAAAATGGCCTTGTAAGAAATGGTTTTGCCAAGACCAGGAGCGAGATTGACGAGCTCTTGCATTTGAAAAGCGCGAAAGGAGTCATCGAAGGGTCCAAAGAAAGGGTCGTCAGCTGTGTCTGCCGGATCGGCTTGGACTTCTTCCAAGCTCGTCACTGTCCGGTGGTGGGCGACAAATGGGTCTACGGCTTGCAGGGCTGCTACCACGGCGCTAGGAGGGAGAGTGCCCGGTATGGGAACAGAGATCGAGAGAAGTTGTGTTGAGCGCATTTTATATAGATTTGGAGCGCTTCTGGCGATATAGATGGGTGCCAAGTCTCTGCGAAAGGGGATACAGAAGATGAATAAGAGGGTGCAGAGTGAGCAGTTGACCGTGGCAGTCTTGTTAGACAAAACTTGGCCAACACTGGCGACTAGAGTCTGCGGACGTTGGTAATGCTGCAAGTAATGATATCGAGATATTTATCCTTGCAAGACTGCCCAAGGCGCACATGGTGATTGTCAATGGCGATTGACGATTGTTACCCCATTCGAGACAGTTGAAGAGTAAGCCAGGGCGGAATTATAGCGACAGCAGTGAAAGAAGAGACAGGCACAGAAAAGAAGAGCGTTCTTCGCAAAGACCCCATCAACGTGTCCGCTGCAACATGCAAGACCAGGGCGTGTTAGTCGACGACAAGGTGGTGATATCCAAAGGACAAAAAGATGCTCGACAAGAACAGCGGAGAATAAGTCAAAGCCTGTGCCTCACAGAGACTGCTTCATGCCCTCCTTCTCTTGGCTCTTTGTTCACATGAAACGGAGTTTCAATCCGACGACAAGCGGAGCAGAGCGGATATGCTAGGTATGGATGGATGACATGCACTGCGCTTCCATGCAGGGCGGGAGTTGAGAAGCGAATAGGCGCCCGCGCGTATCGGAACAGGAGCAGCCAGTTTTGAAGTCTCACAACCTTTGCACCTCGTTCTCTTCTCTTCTTTCTTCCTGGGTATGTGCGAAAGCGACAGCAGGGGGACAAGGAAAGAGCAAGAGATGTTGCGTTGTGTTGCGTTGAATGAGTTGGGCAAAGTTATGTTCGAGGTGAGTTGAGGCTAAACCAAATGGTGGCTGAAGAGTTAAAAATACACTATACCTGCACAGTTGAGTAAGGTACCCGTAACCCAAGGTAGGTACCTAGTACCTACCTATAGTAGTACCTAAGGAGGGGGCATAGGTATGGATGGTGGCTGAGGGGCCCTAGTTACAGTGAGTGTAAGGAGTCTAGGTAGGAAGAGAGAACACGGAGCAAAGAGGGGAGATAGGTAAATGAAAGAGCGAAAGGAGGGATCAGGGTGAGGGTTGGTAGCAATGGCCGCAATGCTAATATGAAGGGGGAAAATTAGTTCCGATCACCTCTAGTAGGTTAATTAGGTACTATGTACTTTTAACTCCCGAGTATCCCGTTGGTGATAGGCGACTGAACTGCCGCTTTGACATGTGTGAAGTGCTGTGTGATATCTCCAGACCCTACGAAGAAATCTAGGTCATCAATTAGCTACCTAGGTACATAGGCACCTAGCTACTTACTAAGGTAATTAAGTTAAGGTTGGTAAACCTACATCCACCTCGGCACCTCAAGTGACAGACACTCTTCTACCTACCTTGGGTATTTGGAATTGTTACCTTTGCTCTTCAAGGTCAACTCCCACTTATCCCCATGTTGAGGCGATTGTCCAGCTGCTTTTCTTCCGCGATCTGTCAACCACCTGCCAGAACGAGAGGGCCTCCCCCGAAGAGGAGCACCCTACCGAGTAGACAAACTGATGGGCATGGCAATATCCGCCAAGATTAGATGCTGCGTTGCGTTGCTGCCAATTCCCGAAGCACGGGAGACGGATGACTTGCCGGAGACGAAGGGACCATAATGGATCTTGCCCTATAACTCTTTTGGTCTAGAAAACCATGTGTTACAGTCCAGACCAACACAATCAACGGCCGGCATCAATTCTTCATTCCGAGCCCGAGAACAAGTGCTACTCACGGCCCGATCCGGCAGTTGGCCGACTGTACAGTATGTATTGGACTGGGGAATTTGTGCGACAGACACCTTGAGACTGCATTATTTGAAGGCGTCAACTTACTATGCTCATGCTTTATTAGCTAAGTGCCTTGTGAATGTAGCTGAATTGCATGAGGGTTTCCCAGTCCTGTGCCGGCACGGGAGACAGAACGATGGAAATGCGGCCCGTCTTGCAGGTCAGGTCTAAGAATAAACTCGCATTGTCACCAGCACTGGACATTGCTAGGTAGTCTAGGTAGTCTAGGTAGTCTAGGCAGTCTAGGCAGTCTAGGCTGTGAGAACTAACTAACTATACAGTAAGCCAAGTCCAAGGCAAGCTCCTGGGTTGGGTTGGGTTAGGTTAAGCCGAGACCCTGTGCTACCTATCTCGGCTTGGGTGACTTGCCTGCAGCTATTGTAGTCAGGAACCGAGTGTTCTATGAATATCATCACACTCACATGGTAGCATCAATTACTGAATGCACAGCATTGCATCGTCTCTAGCTGCAACCGATTGATGCTGGGGTGGTCCCGTTTGAGATAGCAGTTCATGGCTCAGTCGCTAACGCCAGCTCTTATTGCCCATCCCAGCCAAGTTGAGATTTCGTATGAGCAACTCGGGCAAAATCATAACGATGGAGCCAATATCCATCTTGCCTGCGCCTCGGCTCCCAATTCCTATCCTCTTCAGCCGTAAAAACTTGCCAACTCTTTCTTGTTTCTCCCTTGACAATCGCGGCAACTATCAGGTCTGACCGCTTAAAAGGCGTTAGGTGGAGGGCAAAGTTCTTCTTGTTTCGCTGGGTTTTGTGCGGAGACATCCATCCTTGGATATGAACTGATACGTTAACAGATGGTGCCCCATCAACTCAGTCCGACGGTCCAGGTCCACTATCCACATTCATCGTCCACATCCAAGACGGCCACGTCGTTATTTTCGTCGTCGATCCCAGCTCATATGGACCAGGCGGCATTGAAAATGCGGGCTTTTTGAACGAAATTTGGATAGCATGGCGTAGGTACATGGGTTGGAGGCGGTGAAGGTTTGGCGATACCTATTTAAGCCAAGCTTTGGTCTAGGAATATGCACAGAGCCAACGTCTTGCAGGAAGCGCAGGGACTCTGCAGCATCCTGTGGCGTTTGTGGATTTTGTCGAGTCGTCCCAAGACTTCAATCCGCGGATAGTTCCATATGTATGTGCTGTGCCTGCACTGCATGTATCATCATATCAGAGCAGGGCCCCAGTCGTTGGATGTGTTCGTGTGACTGTTTAGTGACGGGTGACCTGGAAATGTCGTAGAAAATACCTCAAGGCAAACCGTCGAAACGACTACTGGACCTTGTAGCTGGTTCGGCCACTGCATTTCATTATAATATCTTCAGAAGTGTTGACTTTTAGCGGTCGTCGTGTGAACCAGATGTAACAGCGAGTCCCACAAAACTTGCCCGATGTTAAGCAAAATGAACCTGGAAGACAAGACGCGGGGAGCGGGAAGGGAGCGGGACGTCAACCACTGTCTCAAAGAGCTGATAGCCTTACCTTACCCGTCTGGAGGGAAAGGCATGTATGTACTATGCACTTCATGGAATCGGCCCCAATTCTCCATTCTAAAGAGGATTATATGTAAAAGGAAACCAGGATGGGCTGTTGAGACATATCGTGCGCCCCTCGAAGTAACGATAAAGATGCCACACATGTCTCAACGTGTATGTCCGTCCATATTGGCCCCCAGTGGAACAACTAAGCCCGCGTGATGTCTCAAAGATCGAACGACAAAACCACCGCCGTCCCATGAGCTGCCCTGTACCACCATCTGATAGATAGTCCAGGTGGATTAAAAGTGTCTTTGGAGTAGCAACCCTCCCCTTCTACGGGACCAATCAACCTTGTTGGGAAAGCAAATTAGAGAACCAACTACAGCTTTCTTGTGAGAGTTTATAACTGGTGACAAGATGGAAGTCAGATCCTAGTCGCGAGAAGTATCCAATCCAATGTTGGGCACACATGTGCTCTGTAATGGATGGATTTCAGGCATTGCGACCCTTCTTTTCAAATTTCCTGCTTCTCTCATTAGTGGAATGCACATGTGAGATTCGGGTGGCTGGGTCGATGAGAAGCTGGCAAGTCATTGGGCTTCGTCGACATGTACCTCAAAGGATCTGATCCAACCACACGTTGCGCTGCGGCCTGACCTTGCAGACCTGCATCAGTATCAACGGACTCATTTGTGGTTGGTTGACCTGGATCGAGTGGATCGTACGTGCATGTGCAATAACACGACAGATGATGCTTACCTGTGATGGTAGTACAGATAGAGGCTGTCTTTTTGATGAATGCGCAAGTTAACATGCTTGATATGATATGAGAATTGAGTAGGATTGAGCCGAGTCTGGAAAATGTTCTACTTTCCAGTGATACAAGTTCTGAAGCGAACAGTGAATGGGTGTGTTGGACTTGGGAACGAGGATGCTGGTTGTTATGGGGTTGCTGGTCTGGTGATTGTGATGGTGACGTGTGGTCAACAATATTGATCGGGGTAGTAAGGAACAGGTTCGCACAGAGGTAGGTAGGTAGGTAGGCAGTGAGTGTAAGTGCTCGTAGAGATAAAAGCATTTGAAGTGTTTGATATAGACGCAGTATGCTGAATAGCGAACATATATACCACCGTGTGAGCTGAGAAGAACCAGAACCTGTCTCTTAGCCCATCGCATCTAGATAACGAATGCTATCAAATTCTCATTATCCTCAAATTCCTTCTAGGTCCCACAGCCTATGCATGGCGGCGTGGTGTTTGTTACGGACTCTCGAGTGAGTCCAGGGGAAGTAGCGAAGAAAGAAGGACCCATCCACTGCTTTGAGCACCTACAGTACAGGGACCTCAATTCTTAACGCCTCTTACTACCACTGTCGCGTTGCTTTCCCTGTCCCGTTCCCGCGTTTGCCCGCCTTTTCGCCTGGCTGCACATCAATATTGGACGCTGAACCCTGCCCTTTGCATTGATTCTACCCATTGAACAGTAGCCTTGACAAGTACAACATCTGAGCAAGTCGCCTGCCGACGATCAGAACAGCCAGAACTGGCGTCATTGGCTCTTAGCTCAACCAATTTGTCTTGGCCTGAAGCGCCCAAAAAGTATTGTATGGGACCTTTGACCATTTCGACCTTTCCTTCCTCCCTTGCTTTTCTTGCAATGCACTTTCCGCAAATCATTTGCTCCTCGTCGCCGTGAATTCTTCCCCCTCCCTTTTATTTTAGTTTTACATCAAATCTTTTCTACCCACCTATCTTGAGGAGACCCTACTCGTTATTTGGCCTTGACTCGAGTGGTCGAGCGCCATATTTTTTGTGTTGAAGCTTATTTGTTTGTACAGCGCGCAACGCAAGACCCCCGAAAGAAGTAGTCCAGGCCAGACGACGATCCGACGACTAGGGGTGGTTGGTGAAAAGTGACAGTTGGTCGCCTGGGGCTTGTTTTGTCAATTAACCCGGCATTCACTCCGTACGCTCATCACGCGCCTTCGGCTTGACAACGCCTCCATTTTGCTTTCTTCGACCATCCGACTCTTTTCTCCATCACCAGCGCAATACCAGTTGAACATTACCTATCCTCGACCCTGACAATACATCCGGCTTTGTCACGGCGTCGCTTTCGACAGCCTCGAACAGGGCCAGACCCCGCAACTCTGCTGCTTGATATTGCAATCGACTACGACTTACACGAAAACTCTCACGAAACTACGAATACGCTCGGTCACGAACTTGACACTGTCCTTTTGTTCTGGCGGCTTGGCTCAGTTGTCGATACCTCGTCGCCCTTCCAACCTTCTTCATATTTATAGCTTCCATGTGTGTGACGTCGCTCAGTCTTCGCACGAGCTCCATTCTTCACAATGGCCGCGGCCGATATTCTGGCATTCACAGACAATTGGACAAGAAGCGCGCATGGCCTGCCAGTCTTTCAGTGTTTATCAAGTGCGCCGGTTGATCGCTCCTTGCGTCACCGATTGAGTCTCATTGCCCGTGCCTGGGTTGTTCACAGATTACATGAAAATGTATGTTTGTTTCGTTTCCTGCTCAGCTTGCGTAGTTGCAATTCAAATATTGTCGCTTTTTTTGCTTGAAATCATGTTTCCTAGCAAAACTTAACAAATTTTAAATGGGTGGCGCTCAACGGCCAACCCCTCGATCAGTGGCCCCGAACTCCTGAGGGGAACCCAACGCCACCCATTCCTGTCTTGTCATGCGATCTAATTCCGGAATTGGAACACGTTTGAAAGTCTGTCTTATCTAACGTCATAAAATTTGTCTAGGTCTCTTCTTCACCATCACATCGCAAAGTGGCCGAGAGGCCGCTAATTATACCAGATCATTCTCCACGATGGTATTGTCGCCTCCCTCGATCTTGCGACTCTTCTGATCCTACCAACACCACAATGCCCCTGAATGGCACCAGCCGTTATGCCCATATGCGAACCCCAGCATGGCTCAATCCATCCCCTCAACCACCACCAGATGCTCAGAGAGAACGCCGTCGACCGAATGATGCGCTTCTTAACGATCCTAATTCCGATATCCTCATCGACTTCAGCTCGAATCAAGGTTTCTACGAAGCGGCAAAGAAGAAGAAAACAAAAACACCTTCTGCTCCTCCACCGCCGCCACCGCCGCCTGCGGCTCCACCGGCAGATGACGGCCAAAAGGATGACAATACCGGAGGAGATGGAGGAGCCAGTGGGGGAGACGCTGCAGGCGGCGCTGGTGATGGAAATGGCGATGGCAACAGCAACTCGCCCCCAAAGCCTCCCACAACTTTCGAAAATATCAATCTTGGAGATAATAAACCAGATCTTGGTTTGAGCCGACCAGAAAACAAGGGCATTTCCAGTTCATGGGGTGTGAAATTGGGGTTTGGTGGTGGAGGATGGGGCTGGGGCGGAGGAGGGAAGAGTGAAACGGCACCGGCACCGGCACCGGCGCCACCACCACCCCAAGAAACCAAGGTCGAAGAGAACCCATGGGACAAACCTAAAGATAAAATAGGAGGAATTGAAGAAGATGATGATGGCTGGGGCTTTGGTGCCAAGAAAGAGAAGAAAAAGGGTTCCACGCTTTGGGGCGCTGAACCCGACGAGGAACCCAAGGATGGTGATGATCCTTGGGGTTGGAGTGGCCAGAAAAAGAAGGGCAAAGCTGGTGGCATCCTGGAGGAACTTGCCCTCGATTCCGACACTGCACCTCCCAACGGAAAGAAGGATATTTGGGATACTTGGGGAATATCCAAAAAGGACAGGGCCAAGAAGAAGGGAATCATGGAGGAAGTTGCTTTGGCAGCTGCACCCGACCCTCCTTCAATGGAAGATCAATGGGGTGGCTGGTCTGGGAAAAAGGAACATTCACAAAGTTCACTTTGGGGAGCCCAAGATTCAATACCCGCACCCGCACCCGACCCCCCTTCGTTTGAAGATAAGGATGGTGACGACTTTTGGAGTACCTTCGGCACTGGAAAGGCAAAACCTCCGCCAGAGGAGACGAGTGGATGGGGATCATGGGGTGTAGGAAAGAAAGGTGAGGATGAAACAAGTGAGTCAAATTTCTTTAAGCTCATCAAATCCCAGAGCCGCCTAAAACAGAAGACGACGGTTGGGATCTATGGGGAACAGGTAAGAAAAAGAAGAAAGCTGGCGACTTGATTCAAATAGAGGATGATATTCCTCCTCCCGCCCCCGATCCCGTCGAGGCTGTTGGCACCGACGACTTCCTCGATTCTTGGGGTTTTGGCAAGAAGCCCAAGAAACCGGCCGCTGACCCGTTCGATTTCAAAACTTCCGGCGCCGATGATCCTAACGATGCTTTTTGGGGCTCAATAGACAACAAGAAGCCTAATGCACATGAGTTCCTTATCGATGCTACTGGTGAGCCATATCATGATATTGTTGGGGAAGGGTTGAGAAGCAAGGCTCTAGATGATGAAATATGGAAAAATCAACTGGTGTTGGACTTCATTCCCTGGCACGGAGAAGTTGGAGAACATCGAAATTCGCCTTGTCTGACCGCCCTCCCCTAATATCAACCCCCATACTTGTAGAACTCGCTGAACGGATGGATTAATAGGAGACCCAGAGCAAGCCGCCAGAGAAGCTGAAGAGCAAGCCGCTCGCCAAGCTGAGGAAGCCGAGGCCGCTCGCGAAGACGAAGAGATTGCCAGTCTCTTAGACAAGAAATCTAAAAGAGGAGGACGGCTCCTTAAGTCAGATCGAGAGCGTCTTGCTCTTCTTGAAGGGAATGCCACCCGAAGAGCTGAAGCTCAAGCTGCTCGCGAGGCCGAGGCGGCAGCCGCCGCTGATGCTGCACAGGCTGCTGCTGACGCTCAAGCAGCAGCTGAGGCTGAGGCTGCCGCTTTACAGGCTGCGGAAGACGCCGAAGCAGCAAAGGAGAACGCGGAGGTTACGGCACTTTTGACGAAAAAGCAGAAACGCGGTGGAAAGTTGCTGAAAAAGGATCAAGAACGCCTTACTCTGCTCGAGGGGAATGTCTCAAGAAGGGCCGAAGCTCAAGCAGTCCGGGAAGCTGAAGCCATGACCGCTGCTCCACTTGCCCCAGCGGCTCCTGCTGATGAACCTATTTCTCAAGAGATAGACCGTGATGGCCTTGCCACGCAAGTGGCTGCAGAAGCTGACACTGCTCTTGCCTCCGAAATCGCGCAGGAAGAGGCGGAAATGGAGAGCCTGAAATTGAAGAAAGCGAAGAAAGGAAAACTTCTCAAAAAAGAGCAGGAACGGCTGAATTTGTTGATCGACAGTGCAGCAAAGCGAGTCGAGGAACAAGCAGCCAAAGAAGCGACCGATGCGGCGGCAGCGGCAGCGGCAGCAGCAGCCGAAGCCGAAGCCGCTGCCCAAGCTGTTGCAGACGCCGAGGCTGCAGTTCAAGCCGCTGCAGATGCTGAAGCTGAGGTAGCTGCCAAGGAAGAGGAGGAAATGGCAGTGCTGAAAGCCAAGAAAGCCAAGAAGGTCAAGCTAACAAAGAGCGAAACGGCTCGATTAATGACCTTGGTTGGCAACTCAGTAAAACGAGCTCAGGAAAAATCTGTCAAAGAGGCTGCTAAGGAAGCCGAGGAGACTGCAGCCCGTGAAGCAGATGCGCTGGCAGCCCGCGAGGCTGAAGCGATCGCTGCTCGTGAAGCGGAGGCTGTAATTGCCGCCGAAGAAGAGAAGGAACTTTCTGATCTCACCGCGAAGAAGATCAAGCGTGGTGGTAACCTGATTAAGAAGAAAGACGTGGAGCGGTTTGATGTCCTAACTCGAAGGGCTGCCGAACGAGCCGAACGAGCGGCTAAGCAAGCTGAAAAGATTGCTTCTGTTGAAGCTCAAGGAGAGCTTGTAGAAGCTGCCCACGGAAATGCAGAGGTGGTGGCCGAAGCTCAACCCGAACCAGAGCTCGAGCAACCGCTTGTAGACATAGACGCAGCATCTGCTGACCCTGAACCTGTTCTACTTCCCGAGGCAGCTATTATCGCAGAGGAAGAAGCAGAGCTAGCCAGTCTAGACGCCAAGAAGACAAGGAAAGGCAAGCTTGGTAAAAAGGATACAGAGCGTTATAATATCCTTACAGAAAGTGCTGCGCGACGACTAGCTGCTAAAGAAGCAGAAGCAGCAGCTGGCGCTGCCGCGGCTGACGCCGAGGCAGAGGCTGTAAAAGAAGCCGAAGAAGCTGCAGCAGCCGCAGCCGCAGCCGAAGCAGAAGCAGAAGCTATAACAGCAAGCGAAGCAGAAGCTATCCTGATTGCTGACGAAGAGGCAGAGCTTGCCACTCTTGCTGCCAAGAAGGCCAAAAGAGGGAAGCTTATTAAAAAGGACGCCGACCGGTTCAATATTTTGACAGAAAATGCTGCGCAGCGACAAGCCGCTAAGGAAGCAGAAGAAGCTGCAGCTGGCGCTGCAGCTGCAGAGGCCGAGGAGCAGGCTGCAAAGGAAGCAGAAGCCGTAGCAGCAGAAGCCGCAGCAGCTGCACGTGAAGCAGAGGTTACAGCTATTGCCGAGGAAGAAGCCGAGCTGGCTGTATTGACTACTAAGAAAGCTAAGAAAGGTAAGCTTGTGAAGAAAGATGCTGATCGATTTGCTGTTTTATTAGAAAATGCAGAAAGGCGAGCTCAAGAAGTAGCCCATACTATCGAGCAACCTGAAGATCATACACCGGAACCCGAGACAGAAGTCAACGAACCTCCTCCTGAACCAGCCACAGATGATGTTTCTGCCGAGGCCGATGACCCTGATGCTATTGCAGCTGCTGCTATTGCCGACGAAGAATCTGAACTTGCTGCTTTGATTGCCAAGAAGGAGCGAAAGGGCAAGCTGGGGAAGAAAGATACCGATCGCTATAACCTCCTTACTGCCAATAGCACGGCACGGGCAGAGAAGGCGGCTCAAGAAGAGGCAGCTGCTCAAGCCACTGCTGAGGCTGAAGCAGCCGCGCAAGCTGAAGCTGAACAAGCAGCCGAAGCTGAGGCTAGAGCTCTTGAAGAGGCTGCTGCCAGAGAGGCTGCAGAAGCAGAAGCTCTGCTTATTGCCGAAGAGGAGGATGAGTTAGCTGCTCTGACTGCAAAGAAGAATAGAAAGGGCAAACTTGGGAGAAAGGATAGTGACCGATTTGCTATCCTGACAGAGAATGCAACTCAACGAGCCGAGAAAGCTGCTGCATCAGAACCCATGAAAGAGGCTGTTCTCGAAGTCGAAGACCTTCCTGCTGAAAATCCTGCTGAAAATCCTGCTGATGCTGAAGCCGATGCTGAAGCAGCCGAGGCCGCTGCTATCGAGGCAGAAGCGGCCGCTATTGCTGCTACTATTGCTGCCGAAGAGGAAGAAGAGCTAGCTGCCTTAATTACCAAGAAAGACAAAAGGGGCAAACTAGGCAAAAAGGATAGCGATCGATTTGCCTTCCTCACTGAGAACGCCGCCCAAAGAGCTAGAAACGCAACACACGAAGAAGCCGCCGAGGAAGAGCAAGAAGCCGCTATCGCCGAGTCTGAAGATATCAATGATCACCCAGCCGATATCGAGGACTCACTATTCGAGAATGCCCCGGAGCCACCAGTTGTTGAGGAGGAGGCCCCCCCCGAGGAAGATGATGCAGCAGCTGCAGAGGCTGTGGCCTTGGTTGCCGCTGAGGAACAAGAAATTGCGGATCTAGAGGCGAAGAAGGTAAGGAAAGGCAAGCTGGGCAAGAGGGATATGGAACGATATACCCTCCTTATTGAAAATGCTGCTAAGAGAGCTGAGGAGCAAGCAACTAAAGAAGCCGAGCTCGTTGCCATTGAGTCTTCTGAAGCTGAGACCGCTGCTGCTGTTGCTGCTGCTGAAGAGGAGGTTGCGGCAGTAGTCGCCCAAGAGGAAGAAGAGCTTGCTGCCCTAGAAGCAAAAAAACAGAGAAAAGGAAAGCTGGGACGCAAAGATACAGATCGGTTTGAATATCTCCTGGGAAACAAGGTTGCAAGGGAAGCACATATTGCTGCGGAAAGAGCTGCAAAGGAAGCCGAAGAGCAAGCAATTCAAGAAGCCGAAGATGCTGCAGCTGCCGCCGCTGCCGAGGCTGAAGAGATAACCGCAAGAGAGGCTGCTGAAGCTGAAGCTGCGGCTGTTGCCGACGCTGAGGACGAAGAACTGGCCATGTTAGCAGCCAAGAAGGTCAAGAAGGGTAAACTAGGACGCAAGGATACGGAGCGTTTTGAGCAGTTGTCTTCAAATGCGGCGAAACGAGCCGAGAAACGAGCGGCCCGTGAGGTTGAGGTTGCTGCTGAGGAAGCCCCGGCCGTAGAAGAGCTAATTGGCGAAGAAGAGCTTGAGGAACCAACCCTGGAACCCGAAGAGACTGTTGAAGAAACCCCCAGTCCTCCGGTTCCCGATATTGACGACGAAGCCGCTGCCGAGGCCGCTGCCATAGCCGCAGAAGAAGAAGCAGAGCTTGCTTCTCTTGAAGCCAAGAAGGCACGGAAAGGAAGACTTGGAAATAAGGATACCCAGAGGTTCACATTTTTAACTGAAAATATTTCAAGGCGCGCTGAAGAGCAGGCAGGAAAGGACGCCGCCGCCGCTCAAGCTCTGGCCCAGACTACCCCAGAGGATGTTGCTGAAGAAAAAGATATTACTGGCCAAGAAGATGCTGAAGCTGCCGCTATCGAAGCCGAAGCTGCCGCTATAGCTGCTACTATTGCTGCTGAAGAAGAGGAGGAGCTTGCTATCCTTACTCTTAAAAAGGCGCGAAAGGGCAAACTTGGCAGAAAGGATACAGAACGCTTTGATTTATTAATGCAAAATGCAGCTATACGTGCGGAAGAACGAGCTGTTATGGAAGCCGAACCTGAGGGCCAGGCCGAAGAATTGATACCTGAAGAGGTTGACGATATTCCTGAACCGGATCCCGAGGAGAACCCTGATGCAGAAGAAGCAGCCGCAAAAGAGGCAGCCGAAGCCGAAGCTAGAGCCATTGCAGCAGAGGAAGAGGCAGAACTTGCAGCGCTCAACAAGAAGAAAGCAAGGAAGGGTAAACTGGGTCGCTCTGATACTGAGCGGTTCAATTTCCTCATCGACAATGCTGCAAAGCGTGCCGAAGCTCAGGCAGCCAAGGAAGCAGAAGAGGATTTAGGGGACGTACCCCGAGCTGAGGAGGAGGAAGATGATGAATTTGTTGATGCTGAAGACGGCGAGGAAGACGAGTTGGCTGAGGACTTAGAACTTGAAGCTGAGGAACTTGCTGAGCCTGAGCCTGAGGAAGATGAAACGACTACAGCTGAAGCTATGTTAGCTGAAGCAGCGGCACAAGCTGCCGTCATCGCAGAAGAAGATGCCGAGTTGGCTGCGTTGACGAAAAAGAGGCTTAAGAAAGGAAAATTAGGCCGTAAAGATACTGAAAGATTTCAAGCCTTGACAGAGAAGTCTGCTAAACGCGCCGAGGAGGTGGCAATCCGAGATACAGAAGAAGCGGCTGCAGAGGTCGAAGCAGAGCTTGGTGAACCAGAACCGGAACCCGAACCGGAACCCGAACCAGAGTCTGAAGCTGCTGAACCTGAGCTTGAAGATGATGGCCTGAAGGAGGCTGAACAAGCGGCAATCGCCGAGGAAGAGGCAGAATTGGCAGCTTTAATGAAAAAGAAGGCAAAGAAGGGAAAACTTGGTCGGAAGGATACCGAGAGATTTATCGTCTTATCGGAAAATGCTACCCGCCGTGAACAGGAGCGAGTTGCTGTTGAGGCCGAAACTGAAGCCGTTCAGAAGGAGCCCGATGTTCAAGACGTGGAAGAAACCAGAGGAGAGCACGGTGAAGAAGGAGAGGAGCAGGAGCAGGAGCCTTCTGAAGGCCAAGACGAAGAAGCTGCAGCTCGAGAAGCCGAAGAGGCAGCTATTGCGAGGGAAGAGGAAGACGAGCTCGAGGCCCTTAAAGCCAAGAAAGCAAGAAAGGGCAGATTAGGCAGAAAAGATACCGAACGCTTTGCGATCCTCGAGGAGAACACAGCAAGGCGCGCAGAAGAACGTGCTGCCGTTAAGGCTACTACAGCCAATCCACCCGAGGAAGATGGTGAAGGGGCTGAAGGGGGTGAAGAGGAGGAGGGGGAGGAGGAGGAGCCCGAGGCCGACGATGAAGATAAAGTTGATGAAGAAGAATTAGGGATTCAAGAAGCGGAGGAGGCAGCAGCTCGGGAAGCAGAGGTCGTAGCTATCGCCGAAGAGGAGGATGAGCTCGAGGCCCTTCAAGCTAAGAAGTCAAGAAAGGGCAGACTAGGCAAAAAAGACACCGGGCGGCTTCGGGTCTTAGAGGATAATGCAGCGAAACGCGCCGAAGAACGCGCTGCTAAAGAAGCAGCTGCCATCGACGACGAAAATCTTAGAGCTGATGATGCTGAAGAGGAGGAGGAGGAGGAGGAGAAAGAAGAAGAAGAGGAGGAGGAGGAGGAGGAGGAGGAAAAGGAAGAGGGTGAAGGCGAGGAGAACGAGGATATTGATAATGGCGAAGAGGGCAAGGGGGGGGTGGATGCTGACGCTGACGCAGCAGCAGCAGCAGCTAGAGAAGCCGAGGAGGCAGCAGCTAGAGAGGCGGCAGAAGCCGCAGCTCGTGAGCTGGTCGCGAAAGAACTCGAGGAGCTCGACTCCCTTCATTTCAAGAAAGCAAGAAAAGGCAGGCTCGGCAGAAAGGATACTGAACGACTCAGAGTCTTAGAGGAGAATGCTGCCCAGCGCGCTGCAGAGCTTGCGGCCAAAGAAGAGGCCGCCGCAGCGGCAGCAGAAGATGAGGAAGAGGATGTAGTCGAATTCCGCAACCCCCCCGAGGAAGAGAAGTCGGAAATTGAAGCCGAGGACGACGAGGAAAAAGAAGCGGACGCCGAAGACACGGCGGATAAAGAATCGAGTGACGTCGAAAATGAAGCCGCTGTAGGCGAAGACGAAGAAAAAGAACCCGAGACACTGCCAAAGGACCAAGGCATCGAAGCCCCTGCAGATGATGAAATCGTCGAGGTCATCGACCTGTCGCCAAAGAAAGAAAGGAAGAGTAGGAAGAGCAAATCCCGTCGCGATGCTCCTCCACCGCCTCCAGTTCCAGATCCTCCATTGACGCCACCACCTGAGCCGAAGCAATCTCGAAGGCCCAAGATTCACCGCGAAGGAACCTCGTTTGGTCGATGGGCCGCGACACCGCATGAAGAAAGGGATGAGCCTCAAGAGAAGTCGAGTAGACATAGACGGCGAGAGGAAAAGACGTCGTCTAAAGGTTCCTCGTCCGACAAAGTCGAGAAGACTCCATCACGATCTCGTGGCACTGCCTTGTTCGGTAAAACACCACTCACTCGTTCCGCTACCATGCGCGAGAAGAAAGATGGCATCAGCAGCAAACGTCGCCACCCTACCAATGCTCGCGGACTTGTGTCGCCTCCTCCAGAAGATATGCCCGTGGGTGAGGATGAATTAAGAAATCGCCGCAAGTCGCGTAAACCTCGATCACGCGAAGATGAAGATGCAATGATGTCTGGCGCTGCTCCTGTGCCTGATAGGTATGAACGACGTCACTCACATAAACCGCGGTCGCATGAGGACGATGATTTGGTTATGGTAGATCCTGACCTCGCGCCCGATAGACGCGAGCGCCGCCGGTCTCACAAACCACGATCTCGCGAAGAGGAGGAAGTGGCCGTGGTCGATACCGAACGTCGTCGGCGAGCCCGGAGATCGAGGGACGAAGAACCTGTGATGGTGGAGCCTGACGTTCCTTTTGACGCACCGCCACGAAGTTCCAAGAAGTCCTCAGGCTTCGCTGGCCTCTTCAGTGGTTTGCGAACGCCCAAGACTGAACGACCTGACCCTCTGCGACGTCGCAGTACCTATGCGACAACTGATGATGAAGCCTTGCGAAGTGCCAAGATGGATGGTGATGCAGTATTAGTAGATGCTGATCGCGAAGCAAGACGAGCTGCACGCAGGGCCAAGAGGGCTGCTGAAGCTGGCCCTGAACCTGAGGAAGCAGCGCGTCGAGCTCGAGGTGAGATACGCCGTGAACGACGTCGACAGCGCGAGGAAGAAGCCGATCCCTCAAGACAAGATAAAGAGGCCCGCCGTGCTGAACGCAGACGACAGCGCGATGAAGATGCAAGACGAGCCCAGGAGGAGCGACAAGCGCAAGAAGAACAACAACGACTGCAAGAGGAAAAGGAGGCACAAAGAGCTGAACGTAGGCGCTTGCGTAGAGAACAGGAAGCTGCTGCTGCCGCAGAACAAGCCGAAGATGAAGAGGCTCGTCGAACTGCCAAACGTGAACGCCGCCGCCGCGACACAAAGCGAGCAGCTCGAGGCGCAGAAGAAGAGGAAGGTCGTCAGCGACGAAGTCAGCAATCCGCAGACGAATATAATCAGCGGAGACCCCATCGTCGCGAAGAGAGACCACAGGCTCCAGCTTGGCCTCATTCTGGAACTTCATCATGGGTCAAGGAACATTCTGACGCACCCCCTCCTCCTGACCTCGGTGACGGGGGTGAAGCAAATGGCGGACAGACAGAGGACGAGATGGCGAGACGTGAAGCTCGTCGAGCTCATCGATCGAAATATGAGGAAGAGCCGATAGAAGAAGCCGAGGATCGGCGAAAGCGACGAGCAAGGCGAGATGATCGTGAGCGCGGTGGTCGAGATAAAGAACGTCACCGAGATAGACGTTCGGAAGGTAGTGATGAGCGCCACCACAGCCGTCGAGCTTCAACCTTCATGGAGGCAACAGCAACACCTCGCACAAGTTGGTGGAAGAAGATCGCTGGATGAGGAGTGATCGGATGATGGATGAACGAACAAACGAACGAACGAACGATACATGAGAGTCTATGTCAAGCGAGCGTGTCTGCCAATGTTATTTGAAAGTTTGTCGCTACTTTATGCATATAGTTGTGGTGCTCTTGTTTTTGGTTCTATGCCAACATGACACCAACATGGATATGATCGGTGTTTAGGTTTGTCTTGACATTATCAACTCATGGGATATCTGGGATGGGTGCTTTGAGGATGTTCTAGCATTGGATATTGGGTCTTGACTGGTATGGCATTTACAGTCTGGATAAGTACTTGGGTATGTACCTGGACTGTATAAGCTGGATATAGCGAATTTTGTACTACATTTATACCCAGGAAACAAAGCAGGATGTCAGCTCAATAAATGGTTTTTTTCGTATAAAGTATTTGTTATCAAAGCTGAATATTTCGATATGTGGTGTTCCGAGTTATTAGAGGTCTCTTTGTGCCGATTCTAACAAGTCATATTGCTGTCACTACCTACCTCGAGGGAAAGGGCACATTTTTCCACCTGCGCTACCTACTAATCTTATCAACTACCTACCTAATTGTCAAATTTGGCCGTCTTCCTGGCTGCACTAACGCCGCTTCTAACTGATAGAAGTACACAAGTTGGGGTAATGTCCAATTCACATCATAATTAAATTGAATCCCTTAGATGAGTTCCTCACGCAATGATAGAGGTAATTCCGATATAGCATGTCCCTTGTCCAAACCATCCTGGAGCATCCTCCCTCCCTGGTCATGTCTCACTCCACTTACCACCCACTAACTAACTACTAAACATTAGGTAGTACATGCCACTCCCAAGTTGCGCTGACGACACCTCAACCTCGAAGCCAACGTTTCCCTGCAAACCACCACCACCACCGAACTACAACTACACACCTACATAGCAGCTGCAGTAACAACCTGGCCAACTCAAGCGCCGCTCCCGGGCGCTACATCTACTTCTTCTGCAGCACATCGATGAGGTGACCACCAGCGACCACGTCAATCTGTTGACGACGAACAACGACGAGCTGTGACCCAACACTTTGGGCGCTCTCGTCACTCGACCATGACTGCACCAGGCAAAGGGTCCCGATGGGGAGCGTTCCTCTCGTCGGCCTTTGAAGGCGTCGAGAGTCGTCTAGACAACTTACTTGACGAAGACCAACAGGCGACACAAGGATATGAGCAGCAGCAGGGAATGAAGGCCGCACCGGCGCCCTCGCCATCACCAAGCCCTAAACCCACTGCATCTGGTAAGCCTCTCTTTTCTCTTAAGCCGTGTTCTGGTGCCGGAAGAACCGTCGTATGCTGACTCGTTGTTCTTTATAGCCGTCGGTCCGAAGCCCAACCGTGCCAACGATCGTCTACAAGCCAGGTTAGCCAAGGCTATAGCCTCGCGAACCTCACAATCGTCACCTCGCAGCTCCATCGATACTTCTCGTAGTTCGGTTGACAAGGAGCGCCCTGCTAGCACTGAACCCGTTGTGACGAGACAAAGCATCGAAGTATCGGAAATTAAGCCAACTGAACCCACCAACCAAGTCGCCAAGTCAACCTCTTCTGACAGCCCAGCTTCCGCCCCTGCAGATGAACAACCAGCGACATCTGAAGGACGCGATAGTAGGGAGATTAGTGAACAAGACTTCAAGCATGATTTCCCCACCCCGATTATCGTTGAGCCACCTTCTGAGACCGAACCTCGAAGTGCCCCAGAACAAGAAGATATGGACAAATCCAATATCCAACTAAAGCTGAACAGTCCAATATCAGATACCAGGCATCCTGTAGAGGCACCACAGATCGTAGATGCTCCAGTTGAAGAGTCACAGAAAGACCAGGACGCCACTCAAGCTCACAAACCTTTCTCAGAGGAGATTCAGGAGTATATTGAGCAAATCGACTCACTACAAGCCAAACTGCAGTTTCTATCTAAAAATGCCGCGGATGCAGCTAGGCAGACTGCAAGTTCTGCTGAAGTGGGTAGTGTAGAGCGCAAATTGGCCGAAAGGGATGAGAAGATCGCTCTGCTAATGGAGGAAGGACGACAGCTTTCAATCTCAGAGCAAAAGTTCCGAACAACCGTTCGCAAGCTGCGCACTCAGATTATAGACTATGAGAAACAGGCCAATGAGCTCAAAAAGGGTAAAGAAAAAGCTCTGGCCGAAGTGGAATCCCTACGTAGTCGAATCAGCAGCAAGGAAGAGCAGGAGAAGAGAAACGAGGAAGTGCGAAAGGCGAGCGCTACGCTGCAGAAGGAAATTGACGCCCTGAAGAAAGACAAAGCTGTCAAGGAGGAGGCCTATCGACGTCTGGAGCAAGAATCTAAAGTCAAGGCTGAGCAAATACAAGCCGCCCACACTGAGGCACTGAAAAAGGCGCTAGATGTTGAGAGGAAAAAACAGCAAGAACTTGACCACACTATCGCATCACTGCAGTCAGAAAAGGAGGTATTGGCTGACAAATTGCGCCTGACTGAGGTTGAGTGGCAAGAGAAGCTAGACCGAGCATTAGAACGTGGTCGGAATACTGAAGAGGAGTTGAAACTTGAGCTGAGAGCGGCTGAAGGCAAACTCGAGGCAATGAGAGTGACGGCCGAGGAGGCTTCTGCAGGATCAGGTGGTGACATCAAGTTGATACGACATATTGAAACCCTCCAATCGCAGTATGCATCAGCCAGCGAGAACTGGCAAGGTATAGAAACCTCACTTCTGACTAAGGCTGCGAGCCTTGAAAAGGAGAGGGACGAAGCGCAACGGCGAGAGTCGGAAATGCGGAAGAAGGCTCGTGACGCGGTAAATTACACGTTCTCGACAGTAAAAAGAAGGGGGAAGATGGCTGACACCTTCACAGGCAACTCGGTACAAGCGACTCGAGGATGAGCTTCAGGACGTTAGTCCAGCTCTCACAGGAGCTCGGCAGGAGCTCGAGACATGTCGTGAAGAGCTTGCTGCTCTGAGAATCCAACACAAGAGCGTGGAGACGGCCCTTGAACAGGCACGCAACGAGCTCGAGAAGCAACAGCGAGCGGCGAGTAGGGAGTTGTCGGCTGAGGCCGAACGAAGGCAATGGGCAGATGATGTTGCTACGAGCACACCCAAGTCTCAGAGCAGACCCGATTCCCCATTGCTCTCTGTTGCCCGAACCTTTAGCTCGGACTTCATCGGACTTCCTGTACCAGCAAGACAGCCTCGTCGAGTTCCCACACCGGGAAGCCAAACCGACAGCGCCGGCGATGGCTTCTTCTTCGGCAGAAGAATGTCTAGTCAACCTCCTCGCCCTAGTGCTTTGTCCACGGCCGGTCATGCAATACCTCCTCCACCTCCTTTCTCACCCTTTGAGCCACCTACCGAGTCACCACGCGCCGCATCACCGCCGCCAGATCGTGATGAAGGTCTAGATGACGGTGACCCTTCATCTCCCCGCAACGTTGCGCAAGACATGATTTCGGTATCGACAGTTGGGGCTGGTCCTTCCGTTCAGCTCGTCGAGAGAATGAGCGCAGCAATTCGACGACTGGAAGCCGAGAAGGTGGCCGCCAAAGAAGAAATGGCTCGTGTATGTAGCCAGCGAGACGAAGCGCGATCTGATATTGTGAACCTGATGACGGAGCTGGAAACACAAAAAACCGCTTCAGCAAGGGTAACAGAGTTAGAAGCAGAAGTAGAGAACATCAACTCACGATACCAGACAACATTGGAGATGCTGGGCGAGAAGAGCGAGCTCGTTGAAGAGCTCAAGGCTGACGTTCAGGACGTCAAGGACATGTATCGCGAGTTGGTGGAACGGACCGTGATGAAGTAAGAAAAGGGAAGAACTTGTTTCTATTTCACTTCGTTATCTTCTGCCTTGCTTCTGTTGCTTTCTCGTGTTCGCCTCCTAGACTCGGGAAAAGTCGTGATGTCTGGCACTCTTTTTTTTTTTTTTTTTATTTCTNNTTTTTTTTTTTTTTTTACTTCTGGCATGTATTCCTAGCTACCCTGACAACTCGATACCCTCACGCTCTGCACCTTGTAAAACATATCGGCGTACCTGTTGATAAAGAGACAGAGTTAGATGGGAGTTTATAGAGGGGTGAGAAGAGAAGAGAGCAAAAACTCTATTTTCGTTTCGTTTTATATATTTTTTTTGTAGAGATATACATACTTCTTTGTCTGGTGCCAGATCAAGTGCTAGCTCATCCGCGCTGTTCTTCAGGGTGAAATCAGCGCCTTCTTTGAGGAGGGCAACAGCAGTGTCTCCTGGAGAACACGGGTTAGTAGCTTTTTGACGCTGGTGGCAAAGAGAGTCTTTTTTACCGTGTCCCTCTGCAATTGCGTGATGAAGGGGAGTGAAACCCTCGTCATCAGCAGGGTTTAGTGGACTTCTGTTTTTGAGAAGCAGAGTCACCATAGGTACAGAACCGACAGCAGCAGCGCGATGTATGGGATACTGGCCCCTACCATCGCGTACTCGGGTCGACGCGCCGTTGTCGATAAGAAAACGGGCAATGTCGAGGTTCTTCTTGGAGGCGACAAAGTGAAGGGCAGTCTATATGCTGAGCTTAGATAGTTCTCGATTCAGATATAGCGATTGGAGCGTTACCTGTCCAGCAGAGTCTTCGAGGTTTGGTTAGTATATTTAGAGCGATAGACGAAGAGTAAGACTTACTCTTGCGATTCACGTCCGCATCTTTGGACATGATAAGTTTGACAACAGCTTCACCCTCTGGGACACTGGCTGAGATCATCAAAGGAGACCACCCGCTTTCATCCTAGAATGTGTGGGTTATTGGTCTGAAGGTGGAGGAAAACTTTCAATGAGAAGTCGTTGCTCACCTGAACATCAGCATCGAAACCGCGTTGGTTGGCTAACAACCGAACAATGTCCAAGTTGTTAGAGGAAGCTGCCCAGTGTATAGGATACCGGCCATCGTTATCCTTTCGTTGCGACAATTTTGGGTCTGACTGCCCAAGACATTAATGTCTGATATATACTTATAGAACTGAATGCTGACCTTGAGAAGCCCTTCAAAAATAGCTACTATATTTGCCGATTAGTGGTGATCCCAGTCATGGAGTTGTATAATTCAATAGGCGTACCTCGCCCCTCACGAGCAGCGGTATGAAGAGGAAACTTATCATCGTCATCCATACTGCTTACGAAACAATACAAGCGGATAAGAAAATAAATGTTGCTAAGAACTCCTGTTGGGATAGAGAATATCAAACAGTTGCTGCTTGTTAGTGTGACGACCAGCTGTAGGTAGCTGATCTTACGTAGATCGTGGAGACCAAGGTACGTACCTGAACCTTGTTGCCACACATATGTGGCGCTTTGGTGTAGAAACATCTGGCGCCACACGCGGCTGCCAGCCTTTACACGCTTTCGTCGCAAAAGATATTCCAGATTATCATCATCAACATCCTCAGTCAGCGGTTATCCAGGTGCCTTTGAGTTGTAAACACAACCACACACATATCATGGAGACACCAGAAGTGCCCCAAGATGCTCTTCGGCTCAATGCCCTCGCTGCACAAAATGCGAACGTTTCGAGAACAGTCTACTCCCATGCACCCGAGCAATCGGCCACAAAACGCCAGAAGCTAGACGACGCGTCCGAGGACCCCATCATCAAGAGACGGTTCCTTAACGAATACTCGGATGTCGAGACTTTACCGCCATCAATTACTGCGAAGCTTCCAACGAAACAGCCTGGGAAGAAGGCTTCCAAGGCTGGTGTGCCTGCTCGCCCAGCCATGAAATTCCTTGAGGGTGCACCTGGTTCAAGCAAGGCATCTACTCCTGCTACCAGAGACGAAAGTGCACCGCAGAACATGAGTCTGACAACAAGAGGAGCGCAAGGCCTTCAGCAGCAGAAGCCAGAATGGCACGCGCCATGGAAGTTAATGAGGGTCATCTCTGGTCATCTCGGTTGGGTGCGTAGTCTGGCTGTTGAACCTGGCAATAAATGGTTTGCAAGCGGCGCAGGAGATCGAACTATCAAGATCTGGGACTTGGCCACGGGCTCGCTGAGGTTGACTCTTACTGGACATATCAGTACTGTGCGTGGCCTTGCAGTATCCCCTCGTCATCCTTATCTCTTCTCTTGTGGCGAAGATAAGATGGTCAAGTGCTGGGATCTCGAGACTAATAAGGTTATCCGTCACTACCACGGACATCTCAGTGGTGTCTATACTCTTGCCCTACATCCAACCCTCGATGTTCTGGTCACTGGTGGCCGTGATGGCGTTGCTCGTGTCTGGGATATGCGGACCAGAAGTAACATTCACGTCCTGTCTGGCCACACCCAGACGGTTTCCGATCTAGTTTGTCAAGAGGCTGACCCTCAAGTTATCACCGGATCTTTGGACTCGACAGTGCGACTCTGGGATCTCGCAGCTGGCAAGACCATGGGTGTACTAACTCATCACAAGAAGGGTGTTCGTGCTCTAGCAACACATCCATCAGAGTTCACATTTGCCAGTGGTAGCACAGGGAGTGTCAAGCAATGGAAGTGCCCTGAAGGTGCTTTCATGCAGAACTTTGAGGGCCACAATGCTATTATTAACACGATGAGTGTTAACGAGCAAAATGTCTTCTTTACAGGAGGTAAGTGATGTGATTCAATCTTCCTCGCCACATATGTCTAATTTGAGCTGCAGGCGATAATGGCTCCATGAGCTTTTGGGATTGGAAGACTGGTCATCGATTCCAATCTCTTGACACCACAGCCCAACCAGGCTCTCTTGATGCTGAGGCAGGTATCATGAGTTCAACGTTTGATCGCTCTGGCCTACGTCTGATCTGTGGTGAAGCTGATAAAACAAGTAAGTCTCAATCTCGCATTGGCATGCTCGTCTTTGCCTTGCTAATGCATCTATCCATAGTCAAAATCTGGAAGCAAGATGAAACAGCAACAGAAGAGTCGCACCCCCTCGAATGGAAGCCAACACTGGCCCGGCGAAAGTTTTAAAGGAGCAATTAGAGGTGATATGTTTTTGTTATTAAGGATGAATTGTCGCAGGACGCCGTTCGGGTTCTATACTACAACTGTTATACACCGATACCCAAAGCCTTAAGGTCCCCGTCATCACGAAGGGCCATTTTTACTTCATCGTCTGCAATTGAAAGACGAAGCTTACTGGACCTCTCTGCGCGTTGAGCTTCGAGGTTAATCAGGCCGGCCGCTACTAATTCAAGCGCCGCTGTGTGAATGTGACCGGGTCTGGTCATTGGGCGCTGACTTCCCATCGGCGTTCCTTTCAGGCCATTGTTGAGGACTGCTGCTACGCCTGGAAGTGCTGCTGGAGCTCGAAGGCAGGCACGGTGTATCTCATCGAGGGTGTCCCCAAAAGTTGTCTCGGCAAGACCTGTTCTTCGAATACGCAGCAAAAGAGCTGCCATGACGAGCTTGGACATCAAAGGCAGGCTTCGAAGGTGTTGTTGAATGGGATTAGTGGTTGCCTCATTGATGGCCTTCTTGATTGTCGCAATAGTAACACGACCTGGACCTTTGGGTTGCGTTTGACTGTCTCGCTTGCTTGGAGTTGCGGGATCACTAGGCCTATCAGCCTCGGCGAGCTCTACAGCTCGGCGGCAGATGTCAAGGGCTCTTCGGGCGTCACCACTGACTGCGGCTACCTTTCGACTGGCGAACTGTATAGCGTCAGGGTCTACGATATTCCCAGGGACTCCTTCTAGTCGTGACTGAATGATCTTCATCAGTTGTTCGTGATTGTAACCAGGGAACGTAATACGCGTTAGACCTAAAGCTTTTAGCTAATATCACAGTAATATGTCTGATTGAGATAATACCTAGTCGACTGCTGATCTTATTGCTGAGGGTTCTCTCGGGAAGATCCATGGTGTTTGCAACTGCAAGTACAATAAGACGGCTATGTCGCAAAGTCGGCCAGTTGAAGAAGTTGTACATGACGGCCTGATTCTTGGTGACTAGTTGGTCGAGCTCATCCATAAGCACAACACAGGGAATGCGGCGAGGACTGGGGTTGCTGAACTCTCTTTCCAAATGATCAAGAGCCTGCGCTGGACTAGCTCTCTCCCCTTTAAGGGCCTCCCAGAGAAGGGTATAGGATTGGTGAGGGTCCGTGATTTTCATACCATTGATCTCCACGAATATGAAATCATCCAGCTCATCAGAGCCTACAGCTTCTTCAAGCCTGGAGACGACCTCACGGACCGTCGCTGTTTTTCCTGTTCCAGGTGTTCCAGAAATGTAAATACAATTACCTGTGCCATCCGAAATAGCTGCTTCGAGATGAGAATAAACCAAAGAAAATTCTCCTTCCCGGCAAGGAAGACTGGCTGGGACCGAGGAGACATGCAAGCGAGATCGTGCTATCTGGAAAGGTGAAGATTCAACTTGACTCGGCGACAGTTTGCGTGTGGCCAAAGGTGTAAACTCAAGTCTCTTGCTTGCACTCCTACAAGTAATTGTTAACAACTAACGCCAGGGCGAGCAGCTTTGATCACCAACCTTTTGACACGAGAGCCTGGTGTGGCTTGGCTTCTTCGTGAAGTTGGCGTAGCATTTACCGAGCCTCGTCCTGTTTTGGTCGGTGTCTGCGGAATTTGAGCAGGATGGTAAGTATCATCAGAAGGTGACGGGCTCCGAGCCTTTCGTCGACGTCGTGTGACTTTTGTACCAGTCTTAACCCTATCCATCAAGGCAAACAAATCATGCTCGCCCCCGTATATTTCCTCCCATATAAACTCGTCTGTATACGTAGCAGTGCGGGTATTGCAGCCTCGTCGACAGACAAAGACCTTACCGAAGTCTGGATCATTTCGAGGAACCTTACCCTGGGGGTATTTTGCAAGGAACCCATCTTGAGACATGATCTTAGCTTTGCCGTTGATTGATGCCAGGGGGTTGATATCCCATGATGGAGAGATATAGAGTTCATTCTATAAAATTTTTATTAGTCTACATTCAACAGCCTCAAGGGGTTTCAAAGCTGACTGGGTAGTAATCGGATCGTTTCTTGTCCCTGCTTCGAATCTCCTTTTCACTCGAGAACCACATAAAGTTTGCTGCTTTCTCTCCCTCCCCATCGTCTTCAACAAATTCACAGATCAAGGCGATCCAGGCCTCATTAGAGCCATCGGCTTTGAGCATGACAGTGTCTCCAATTCTACATTCAAAGTGGCCAATCCTCGCCCCGATGATCCTGTCACCTGTTACCTTTCTTCGTTTTCTATCGCTCGGTGTTCCATCGTTTCGTTCGATCGTTGGGTTAGAGTTGTAGATCCATTGCCATAATGGTTCTGCGTCCGCAAGCTCATCATCTGATAGATCGTGGGGAATTTTAGACAGTTGACGTTTTGTATTTTCTTCTGAGACGATGGGAGCCATAGTTCTGTCGTTATCTGGTGTTAGGTGTTGTTACAACGATTTACGCGTCGTGGGAGACGCGACGGAAGTACGGAACAAGTAATAGGTTGCTATGGGCTATGCATATATCGGGGGTAATCTTTAACGCCTATCAGGCACCCTGGTATGCTTACTGTACCTTACATAGGCACATAGGTACCTTAGGTAGGTACCTAGTCGAATTATTATCCCACTTTTGGTGCCTTTACGCAACAGAATCATGTATATGTAATAGACCAGTTTAAAGAGCGTTCATAGAAATATACAGTTTATATCTTACTGTACTCTTAACAATACTGCTAGAACTTTAAAATACGTCTTATATTTAAATTGTTAATATAATAGTATTTAGTTAAGCTTTCTTGAAAAAAAAGGCGGCAAACTGCTGTTAATTAATTGTTTTATACAGTAGGTATCCTTATTTATAATGGATATTATCTCAGACACCTCACGGAATTAGAAGAAGATTTCCCCTACCTCAATTAGACTAGGTACTATAGGTACATTAATCATATAATTTTACTACTACTTACCTAGGTACTAGGTAAGTAAGTAAGTACGATGTAAGGTGAGCAAACACCAGTGAGCCGAAAGCAGTGCAAGTGCCATGCAGAATGCAGAATAGCAAACGGGAAAGAGCAATCATCCTTTGCCGATGGGCGGTATCAGCTTTGCACTCAAACTGAATGCAATCAAATTGTTTGCTTCATCTCTACCTAGGTAGGTACCTTACCTTAGTACCTACCTAGGTCCCTGGGCAGCCGCCCGGCTGTGATTCACTGTTTTCATGCACCTCTTCTCCTTCTCCCCATTCCGCCTTCACAACTCTTCCCAAGACAAGACTCCATCGTAAGTATCAGCCATTTCAACGTTTCCGTTCTACATCTCGCATAGGGATAAATAACTTATTGTCTGCTCTTTACCGACTCATTCTTCTACCTTCTCCTTTGAGGAAAGGCGCTGCGCTGCAGCATGTATCAGGGAAGGGTAAGAGGAGCACCCTCGGGTAGAGGTGACCTCATGCCTCCAATTGCTCCCTCAAGGGCACCAAAGTTTGCGTTGACGAAAGATGAGAAGTTGAAGACAGCTAAAAGCATCTACCAAGGTAGAGAAGAAAAGATACGGCAAGCCGAGGATGCTGAACATCTTGGCCGTCCACCGCCAGGAAAATGTCTAGTGCAGGTAAGCGTCCTCTCGAATTCACCTCCAAGTCTATATGACAGCGTTTGACGAGACTTAAAGGCAACCCTTGTACTTCCTGGGCAACACTTGCTACCTGTCGCATTAGATGAACCAGCGGCACTGGACGATATCCGCAGAAAATATCGGGTCTATATCACGCGGGATGTACCAAACATTTTTGAAATTCACTGCGATTCTATCCATCGCCTTCAACAGGCGTTTGGAGCGATTAACTGGAGAATTCGGGACATGCGTCTATCTGACGACAGTTCTCCCACGCGCTTTCTTGTACAGAGACCAACTAAAGCGGCCGTCACTGATACAATTCAGTTGAAACTTAAAGCACGCCCATCCTTTCTATCTAAGACCTCGAATCCTGCCAGTAACGCTTCTTCAATGGATGAACATTTGCCAAGACTAGCGTCCGACCTGGGGTCCTCAGCAGAAGGCCTCATGGCACTCAATAAGACCATGGGCTTGCGAGTCAATTTCGGGCACATTATCATTGACAAGAGGCCGAGAGGTACTGGAGATGAAATCGCATTCGCCGATTTCACTAGACTTATGAACAAGTATCCCAATCATGGAGGAGCCTCGATTGTAACCAGGTGAGCGAGCAATAGGCTCAAAATGGATCACTGTTTCTGACACATAATAGACTTGGAGACGCCCACGAGGCGGAGCAACTCTTGCAGTATATCTCACGCCCAGAGGCAGGCATCTGCAAGAACATGAAGGACATGAGGCGAGGTGTTGAGGTGGTTGTAGTGGCCAATGGTCTACACATTAAGACTGAGGCCGACTACAATCCTCAGCTTATGCAACTAGCAATGGTCCGCGCTACCAGGCCCGAGACCCGGGCACGTTGGAGTTGGACGATTGCTGCTCCTGACATGTACGTCAATTAAACGAAAGTAATCTCTCTTACTCACGTCTTGCACTTACAGGGAGCACGATTGGAACATCCGAATGGACGCTTGGGACAAAGTGGACGTTCCAACAGAGTTCCGAGATCTTGCAAAGAGGATCTCGGTTGTCTTCAAACCAGACGAGGGCACCATTCTGCCTTTTCCAAAAGTCAACACGAGTAAACTTGCGATCCCCGATGAGCAAATCACTGAAATTCAAGCAAGATCTTGGGCAATAATTCCATTCAACGAATCCCCCTATGTGCTCAAGATCAACATCATCAAGACTCTAAAGGGATCTTGCACGTCTGGAGAGCAAGATGTTACTTGGGGGGTTGAATTATACGCCCCCCACTGGGAGGAAAGTGTGAACCACTCCAGTGGTGGCCGAAAGGACTGGGGGGAGGGGCTCGAAAATATTTGGGAGGAGGGTGATGATCTCCAATCGAGACTCGGGTGCTTCTTGCGGACCATTATGGAGGTTCAAGCCCTTCTGAACAGAGTGCATGCTGATACTGCATCGTCATAGCAGGTACGCAAAGGCGATGCTGTGCCGCCTGGGGGTCACCGTAAGATACCCACTAAACTGGCGTCTGGCTAATCTTCATCGTACCTGGAATGATGTGAGGTTTTTGATTCATTCTTTTAGGCCTGTTGATCGCCTTGCCCTTGGCCGGCCATGATCTTTTGCCTCAAAACTGTTAGGGGTCATATTAGCCAAGCTCCTGGTAGAGGCTGCGTGCCCAAGAAAAACATACCTTCTTCAATCGTTCGTGCATTTGTCTGCTTCCGTTGGACAATAACCTCGAGGTCTTTCAGGTTATTTCCCAGCTCTTCAACCTTGCTCTCGTAGAACGTTTCGGCCGACTTGAGTTTCTGTTTGGCGGTCAATCAGTGAGCAGTTCCGAGCTTGCCAGGATCAAAAACACCTTTTCAACCAAGAATCCAGTGCCTACATCCACCAATACAGTATCGGCATCTGAGAGCTCCCCGCGAACGTAGAGTGAGTTGGTGAGGGGAACCAGTACAGATTTGGATCCTAAAGCATGTTAGGTACTGTTCAGAAAGCGAGAGTGTGCGTTGAGTGGGGGAAGCGGCTGAGCAGGTGAGTTGTGTACCTTCGGGGGCAGTAGAACGACTTTTAACGCATCGGAGGCAGTCTTTGAACTTGTTCTGGGCGGCATGGAGTTGTGCAAACGACGTCGTCAAGTGCTCGAGCTCTTCATCAAGCTGCTTCTTGACTTGGGCAAGCTGCTGGGGCTCTAGCGTATCGAGGTTGACTATAGCGCAAGTAGGGTCAGCAAATGGGTATTCATAATGAGTTACTGGTAGTATATTTACTGGTTTCTTGTCTTCCAGCCATTTTCTTGGTTTATACTGAAGTGTCGGCGGAAAGGTAGTAGTTGTCGTGGATTACTTCCTTTGAATGCCCCTCCAGGGTCTCGCTTTAGTAAAAAAAAATGACGTGGGGTTGCCGAATTCTACTAACGGGGGTGCTAAAGGCACTGTCATTGATTTGCCTGGACACCTCCTTGCTACCTACCTAAGTAGGTACCTATCTGGTATCCTGGTATCCAACTCCCATACTCAAGGTACTAAAACAAGGTAGGTACTGCATTATATGTACCTAATTGGTGGCCTTCTCATGCTTTGCCCTTGATACCGCATTTTCTAATTTAAGAGGTGAATATTTTCTTTCTTTTCTCTTTTAATGTGCCTAGTTTTGTCGACCTGTGTTGCTATGAACTGTGCTTTGTTTATTATACACTCGCCTTGAATGTAATAGTTGTGTTATAATAATCCTGGTTCATCCCTTACAGTTGATCCAGCAAATTTGAGATGAACTCTGGCAGAGCGTTAAGCTTTACAGTTTCCTTGATCGAAAGTCGTCTGCATTGAACTTCGCAAGTGCCATTCTCTTTGTAAGATCTTCCCATGATAACCAAGACAGGAAAGCCTACCATATCAGCATCTTTCATCTTCCAGACAAATGATCGCTGGCGATCATCGAGAACAACGTCCAAGCCATTACGGGAACTGTTACCCCCGGCAAGTAAGTCGTAAATTCTTAGAGAGTCTTCGGCTAAGTCTGATGCAGGTATGATCGCAACCTCAAACGGCGCAATGACCCGGGGCCAATTCAGTCCTTGCTCGTCCGAGAGAATCTCAGCAACAGCACCAAAGATTCTGGAAACGCCAACGCCATGACAGCCCATTTGAAGAGGAACACGACTCCCTGGAGTGAGTCCTTCTTCTGCAGCTGCCGCCGGAATCCCCGAGCGTGGTATAGTGACACAGGCATCGAGTGGTGCTGAGTAGCGAGTTCCAAGTTGAAATGTGTGACCGCACTCTAAAGCACGATGGACTTTTAGCGCGCCTTCTTCACATCGAGGGCAAGCATCGCCATCAGTGATACGTGCCAAATTCAGCCCGCCACCAGAGGCTGTACTGTCAATTGTTGAATGCTCAACTTGGTATGTTTGAAGATCTTCAGGTAACAACGGTAACTGATCGCGAACACTTCCGAACACCGTTACAAGTCTTCCATCAACAACATTGATCACCTTTGTCGTTCCTCTCTCCAACGATACACCCCAAAGTGGCAAAGGGTCCTCAATGGTGGCGTCCAGCTCAGGGACAGCTGATTTGACGGCATGAAGATTAAGACCGCTTTCTGCAGAGGGCCCCGGTGATTGAGGATACCAAGCATTGATCAAAGCTTTTCGGTCCTTGGAGATACCTCGCCAAACACGAAAATGAGACGCCGGAGGGCTCTCCAAACCATCACAAGTCGTAGAGGGGGGTCGGAGACCAGCGACTTCATCGTTAGCAGTATAGCCACAAGAGTCACAATTTATCACGGTATCTTCTCCAACAGAACTTGGCAAATGATATTCATGGCTTAGGTCGCCGCCCATATCACCAGAACTTGCCTCGGCCACAAGGTATTCGAGTTTTAACTCATCAAAGAAGGCGCGGTATGCTGCAGACACCTGACGATAGGTCTCCACAGCTTCAAGTGTTGTGAGATCGAAAGTGTAGAGATCCTTCATGAGGAACTCCCGTGAGCGTAGAAGACCGTGGCGAGGGCGACGCTCATCTCGGTATTTGCGGGCTGGGAAACGTCAGTAGGTTTGGTATCAATGTTGAAGATAGAAATGCGAACTGATCTGGTAGAGTCGAATTGGAAGGTCCTTGTATGAATTGACGATTCCGGCGACAAGCACGGTGATCTCCTCCTCATGTGTAGGCGACAATATCAGCGGGGTCTCCTTACGATCTTTGAGTCGAAAAAGCTAAACGAATCAGCCTATACCGCTTCATCAAAGCTTCAGGCTCTTACCTCCGGCGCAACAGATTCAAGACGATCACTCTTTCGCCACAGTTCTTCTGATGAAATAGTTGACAGGGATAATCTTGATGCACCTACGGATAACGTTTTAATGACATGTGCTAAGTTGCTGGCATCGTACTGACCAACTGAGCGCATATGTTTATCGATCAACTTTTCTATCTTATCCTGAACACGAAGGCCTAGGGGAAGAAGCTGGAATATTCCAGAGTGAGCCTGCTGATGCATTAACACCCAAGTCATCATTTGGCGACTCAGGTTAAGCTACCTGGCGGAGGAAACCACCACGAACGAGTTTTCCATGGCCAACCAAAATCTAATTAGCTCATGAGAGATTCAACGGAAACAAAATAAACTCACACTCATCTTCATTAGCAGTGATACCCCCGGTTGGCACCCATATCGTCGACAGGGCAGACCGTTGCGAGTTGGCTTTTGTTAGACTTGTGACTGACAAGGCACGCAGCTGCACATCCCAGGGGTTCCTTTGGATAAGACAGTCGCCGATACGGGCAATTCTTGTGCCAATCATGGTTTTAGAAACTGAGACGACAAGCTTTTTCTCTTTCAACACGGACGCCTTTTATGAGATCAGGCCCTCTTTTGATAGTATTTCAACGGTCGGAAGATCTTCCGTCCAAGTGCTACCATGGATGTTAGTCATCCTTTATTAGCGCCTGTAGGCGCGCTAGACGCTCCGGAAGGTGGAGGTGGGGCATTCAGAAAAATGTGACGCCAAAAAAAAAAAAGTTGGAGGTCTCTGAGATCCATTTCATTTAAGAGTTTCCATCTGAGATTTTCAATCAGCAAAACGGCTTTGACAACATGGCGAAGCCTTCTAAGAAAACGAAAGGCAAAGGGCCTCGTAGCTCTTCGAAGGACCCAAACTTCGACAATAGTGCTCTGGATAATCTGACGTCTACAATCGACAAGAAGCTTGGCAAACGAAAGCAACCCCCAACCAAGGCTAACAGTGATCAACATCAAAAGAGACAGCGGAATTCCGAGGGCTCATCTGGCGAGAAGAGCGGAAAGATCGACGAAAAGACTCTATTGGAAGAGATTAAGGCCCTTGGTGGCGATGAGAGCGACCTGGCGCTCATTCAAGACATTAACTCTGACGACGAAGAGTACACTCAGGGCCCCAAGGATTCTAGAGCTGTCGACAAGAGCCTTAAGGATGAGCTGGCCGCTTTCTCCAAACAACTTGGATTTACAGAGGTTGAGATGAGTGAAGCCAGCGACCAAGAGGACGAGGGAGAGGAGGACCACGACGACGGCGATGCTGAAGACAACGAAGTTGGGGGTGTTGATGACAGTGATAGTGACGAAGAACGGGCTGTAGCACTCAAGGAACGCGCCCAAAAGAAAGGCAACATGGTAGGTGGAACGATTTCTAGCGTGGATTTTCTGACCGCTAACAGTAAGACAGGCCTTCGAGCCTCGAGCAGACTGGCATGATTCTGAGCTACGCAAACTCCCTGCACCGACTGCTGATGAGCCAACTCCGCCCCGAGCCGCTCTGGATGCTTTGAAACAGCACGCTCAAGCACTGCTGGAGGAGGACGCAACCAAATACAGAACCAGCGTCTTTGCTCAGTCTTCTCACAAATTCCTGTCCACAATCATGACTTCAGGTACACTTAGCGATAAGGTCTCTGCTCTCACTCTTGCCGTTCAAGAGTCTCCGGTTCACAATATCAGGGCCTTTGATGCTCTTATGAGCCTGGCCTCCAAGAAAAGCCGAGGACAGGCCCTTGGTGCCATTGGCGCGCTCGTTGATTTGCTTGGCCCCGGCACATTGCTCCCTGCTGACCGCCGCCTTCGAGCTTTCCACGATCAGCCAGGGCTTGTTGGAACTTTGCAGCGAAATCCTGGAAAGCCTTGGGCCACTGGCAACGCGTTGCCTGGCAAGATCACACCCGCCCATCTGATTGCTTGGATTTACGAGGATTGGCTTAAGGCGACTTACTTTCGACTCATTCAACTGCTCGAATCTTGGTGCTCAGACGAGATCGAGTATTCACGTACTCGAGCTCTCGATTTTGTCTATGGCCTCCTCAAGGAGAAGCCTGAACAAGAATCCAACCTGCTCAAATTGCTTGTCAACAAGTTGGGCGACCGAGACCGCAAAATCTCTTCTCGAGCATCGTACCTCATTCTCCAGCTACAGAACTCACACCCCGGAATGAAACCTATCATCGTCCGAACTATCGAACAGGACATCCTTCTGCACCCAACTCAGGATCATCGATCAAAATATTATGCGATCAACACCCTGAATCAGACAATACTTAGCAACAAGGAGCCTTCATTGGCGGAGGCTCTGATGCGAATTTACTTTGATCTTTTTACTATCATTCTGAAGACCGGAAGTCTAGGCATCACTGCACCAACGGACTCGAAATTGGGCAAAGATGACGATAACAAAGGTGACGTTAAACGGAATAATGGACGACGACCTCAAAGGCGGCGAGGCGGGAAGCCAGCAAAGCCCTCAGCTTCTGAGCCTGAGACTGAGGCTGCCGATAAGCTTGTCTCTGCCATCTTGACTGGAGTCAATCGCGCAGCTCCATTCATGGTTGGCAACGATGCTATGTATGTGTGATTCTGTTTCTTTCAACATAATTTGTCGCACGCGTAACACTGACACCATAACAGCATGGAATCTCACCTCGACACGCTCTTCAAGATTGCTCACTCAGGCAACTTCAACACTGGAATACAGGCGCTTCTTTTGATCCAACAAGTATCTTCATCAAGAAGTCTTGCAAACGACAGGTTTTATAGGACCTTGTACGAATCCCTACTTGATCCTCGGCTGGTAAACTCCTCAAAGCAGGCACTTTACTTAAACCTTCTCCTGCGCGCGCTCAAAAACGATGTTGACAGTCGCCGAGTCAAGGCCTTTGCCAAGCGTATGCTCCAGATTTCTGGTCTTCATCAACCCTCATTTACGTGTGGACTTCTCTATCTTGTCGGACACCTACGCGAGAGTTTCCCCGATCTTTCGACTTTACTGGAAGAACCTGAGGAGTCCATTTTTGACGATGAGCCTGCAAATGAGAAGCAACGATACGATGGCCGAAAGAGAGATCCCGAGTATAGCAACGCCAATCGTAGTTGCTTATGGGAGATGGCAAGTTACAGTTTGTTGTCTCAACTCAGTGCCACCATGCTGACGATTTTCAGATTCCTCTTCAGTGTCACTACCACCCGTCGGTTACGGTCTATGCAATGTCGATATTGGAGCGCAATAAGAAGTCACTGAAGCCGGACCTTGATAGCCATTCACTCATTCGCTTCTTGGATAAGTTCGTCTACCGAAACGCCAAGGCTACCGATTCATCCAAGGGTGTGTCCATCATGCAGCCTTTACGGGCTACCAAGGACGCTGGCGACATCTGGCTCGGCAGCCGTGGAGCTGGAGGTGCCATGTCATCTGTGAACTCATCCGCATTCTGGAAGAAGAAAGCGGAAGATGTCCCTGCAGAGGATATTTTCTTCCACCAGTACTTCCAGCAGGTTGACAAGGAGGGCAAGGAGACTAAGAAGAATTCTCAAGCCGCAGGAAACGTTGAATCTGATGATGAGCAAGAAGATGAAGTTTGGAAGGCACTGGTGTCTACACAACCTGGCGTTGACCCTGATGACGACGGCTCTGATGTGGGCTTCGACCTCGACGACTCAGAAATGGCATCAGACGATGACTCGCAAGTGTTGTCCTTGGATGGCGAGCTGGGCGAGGATGACGACGACGGCGACATGAGTGTGGATATCGAGGGGTCCGATGAGGAGATGGGCGGTGCTTTGATCAGTGAGGATGAGGAGGGATTCGAGGTCAAGGAAGCAGCAAGCGGAAAGTCGAAGTCGAAGCGCAGAAAACTCAAGGATCTACCCATGTTCGCCTCAGTGGACGATTACGCCGAGCTCTTGGCCGGAGAAGAGGATATGTAGGAGAGCTTATCAACTGTGATGGCATGATGAAGCTGAACCCATGCATGTTTTAATATTTTTGGCGGTACAATACACATGTTGGTGCAAGAGTCAAGAAGGCACATATGAAAAATACGCCCACTGGCAGGTTAGACAATATGTCGCATAAAATACATCTCTCATTATTTATTTCAATCAAGTATCAAACCACTCAAGTTGGTCATTCTTGGTGAAGATTGCTCTGTAGGCCTTTCCACCACTTGAATCCTCGCGCTCCTCGGTGTGAATGCTATGGAGCTTGGGAGGCTCATCCCCACCGCCAATGAAGACACGGAAGTGAATATAAGATGGGCCCGAAGGGTCGCGCAAAGCGGGAATGCGAAGCTTGCCGAACAAATGAATGCCGTAGGCTGATGTAGCGACACGAACAGCTTCGAAGTCGTCAGCGCTGAAACCGACGAGCTCTTGGTCTGAGAGGTGTTCCTATATCTCATTAGCCATGGTAAAACGAGAATTATTCGATTGGGCTTACAGCAGCTGCAAAGTACTCTGGTTCGTGCTCTAAGGGGGGGGGAGAATTTAGCTTTAGATCCAATCAGAGGTAGGCTCATTGGCTCACTATTGTAGTCGTGGCGGAGGTGAACAAGGGTCTTCTTGAGCTCAGGGAGGATTTGTTCAAAGGCTGCAATGGAGTCCTCCTTGGGAGGGTGAATGGGGCCAAGATCGACGGTTTCAGCGGTCGCCTAGATTTGGGGGTTAGTAGTAAGTTTGCCTGCCAAGTTCGATAGTCTCACCATTGTAAGTACTAAGGTAGGGAGCCGAGTAAGTTCTAAGTATTTTTAAGATGGATGGACAAGGTACGTAGTAAGTGAGGAACTCGATGATAACTGTGAACGGAAATGCAACACTTTAAATACATCAAGAGGACCTATCCAAGTTATACAAGGAATAAAACGCACAAGCACGCATGTCGTCAGCGGCCTTTGATGGTCTCCTACAAATCATGTCTCACAAGCTCGTCGAGCTATTCTGGTTGGATGAGACTCACGTCACAGGTGCTAGGGGTCCCAGCACATGGCTGGCAGTTGGACATCTTCCCACGATTATCAGGGTCGTGCCAACTTGGCGCATTTCAGTAGACCACAAGCCACTAGGTCCCCAGGAACAACGTTACAGTACCTACCTACCTTACCTAAGTACTCCATAGGTAGCTAACGTTTAAGTGCATAAACGCCGAGGCCAAACCCTCCTTTCCGAGGCAAAGCGGAAACGCCGATAATCAGGACAACCTTACGGATAAATCTAATCAGAAGCCGAGGCGGCGCATTTCCAAACTTCTTTTTTATTTTTTATTTTTTATTTTTTCTTTATACATAGTTTATGGTCTTTACCATCGCCTTTGTTTTGTTGACGGCGTTCGCTTTCTAGAACAACAGAGCCGCTATGTTTTCCAAACAAGTTGGCCACAATGGACGTCTTGCAGCGCAAGCTTGCAAACGGTTTGCTCGTCCTACGCAGTCCCGCAGTTATGCGACTGGAGGTGTGTTTGCGCCCCTCAAAGCACTTATACCCGTAAGATGTATTGACAAATCCAACTTGTAGCAGCCACAGCAGCCGCTGGTGGCGCTTTCAAGAGAGCAGCAGGTATGTTGCTCGCTGGCGTAGGCGCAAGCACAGCAGGCGGGTTTGGAACATGGTACACGATGCATTCGAATGGCATGGGCTTTCACTCGGACGAAGAGAGCCTGCGACGCTTTGTCGCTAATCACGAAGAGGCGAAGATGGTGGAAGAGACGATCAACAAACACCCGCTCGTTGCAGAGCTCCGCGCCAATCCCGAACTCACCGAATCGCGGCCGCACATGAAAATGCCCGGATCATACCGAAGTCGGAGCCTGACAGGAGGAGCGCTCATCGGCGAGGGGAAAATGCCAGTACCGCCGTACGCCTGGGTGGCGCCCAAGGGCAAACAACTTGTATCCATAGCATATGTCGGCGACGACCTGTGCGGCCACCCTGGCATTGTACATGGTGGTTTTCTGGCGACTATGCTGGATGAGGGCCTCGGACGTTGCTCCTTCGGTGCGCTGCCTCACAACATTGCAGTTACAGCCAATCTCAATGTCGACTATCGCAAGCCCACACCAGCGGGAAGCTTTCTGGTTCTTCGAGCGGAGACATACAAGGTGGAAGGCCGCAAGGCCTGGGTTAGGGGCCATATCGAATTACTGGCTGAGCCTGGTGAGAAGCCGACGATAGTGGCTGAAGCACAAGCGCTATTCATCTCGCCCAAGTATGCTGCGGTAAGTTATCCATATCTTGTGATACCGATGTCCTAGATATGTGCTAATGCGTCTCTCAGGTGATGCCTAAAATTGGTTAAACGAATAGATGACACGTGTTATGACAACTTTTTTGAGCGAGCGACGGGAGTGACTTGTGCATTTTATATGGTTGTGCCGCGTTAGACGAGGAACCTCGCTGTCGGCAGGTGAAATGATAGATGACAGCATTTTTACAAGAACATATTCTAATTACACATAGATCGTTTCCTTTTGGGAAACTCGATGGAGCGTGGCCTATCGATTTATCTTCTGCCATGTGTTATACATAGAAATTATATAATACTCACTCTCATTAAAAGTTGAGGTTGTTTTTCTCTCTTCGAGAGGCCGACTTCCGGTGCATTGGACAGACACTGTGGAGTCGCTGGATCCGCGCTAGCTACTTAACGAATAGGCTTGTACAGGCCTCTGATGTCGCCATCCTCAACATGAGTTCTTATAGGCTGATTACAGTCTTGTAAGGGTGGATCTCCGGGGAGTCTGTAGCAGTGGCTTCTGCCGCCCGATGGCCCGATCACGACATAGCGAGGGCAAGTTGCGGGCAATTACTACATCGCATAGGTAGGTTCCTGGAGCGAATCATGTAGACGAATAGAAAGATGGTATAAAATTTTATCACCCAGGTCGTGGGCAGGTCGTAATTGGCGTCAGGAATCACTATTATTAGGCAGGTTCAGTTCGAATGGCACTCTCTACCTTAGTAGTATCTAGTACATACATAGACTACCATTCTCACCCTCTACCCTTAAAACACTTTTTTCTCCCTTTCTTCACTCTCTAATACCTATCTCGGCATATCTCGTTTGCACAATGGCTACGTAAGTCAAAAAGAAACCACTCATCTCGTATACTGCCTGCCCTCGCTGTGCCTATCTGGCTTCCAAACCTTCTCTCCAAGTCTCTAAAGCATTACCCCGCCATCATCCCACTTCAACACCACAGGCATCGCTAACTAATGATGCGCTTCGCAGTAACATCACTTGGCACCCTTCCTTATCGCGCAAGGAGCGCAACGAGACCCGTGGCCAGCGCGGACTCACCATCTGGTTGACTGGTCTCTCTGCTTCTGGCAAGTCCACTGTCGCCACTGCGCTTGAGCAGCATCTTCTTCACCTCGGCGTCGCTGCCTACCGTCTCGACGGCGACAATGTCCGCTTCGGACTGAACAAGGACCTTGGCTTCTCCGAGGCTGACCGAAACGAGAACATTCGCCGCATCTCCGAAGTCGCCAAGCTCTTCGCGGACTCTTCGACCATCGCCATCACCTCTTTTATTTCCCCCTACCGAGCGGATCGCAAGGTCGCTCGTGATCTGCACGAGCAGGCCACACAGGGTGGCGATGAGCCAATCCCCTTCGTCGAAGTCTACGTTGATGTGCCCCTCGAAGTTGCCGAGCAGCGTGATCCCAAGGGTCTTTACAAGAAGGCTCGCGCTGGTGAGATCAAGGATTTCACCGGCATTTCTGCTCCGTACGAGGAGCCTGAGAACGCCGAGATCACTATCAAGACTCATGAGAACTCAGTAGAGGAGTGTGTTGCACAGATTGTTCAGTGGCTCAATGAGAAGGGTTATCTCAGCAAGAAATAGGCACAAAATTCATGATTGTGATTCGCAGTTAAAAGAGATAGATCGGATATTACTGCCACGCGACACCGGCCGTCGTCATTCATGGGCATACTTATAGGGTAGAATACAGGCGTTTCTTGCATGCAGGCGACTTGTTCTATCGTTCTTCTTTCTCAGCTTGTTTTCCTTCCCCCAAACTTCCAGCCGCCCCAATCGCTAAGGAAACTCGATCTCGTAGTATACGTATGCCGTGTATTCGTGTCCCTCGCCAGTCTGAAAACCAGCGGCTGCCATCTCCGAGCTTAGCGCAGCGTCGTCCTTGGTAATCTTGCCTCGCTTGTCCCGTCCAAAGGCATTGCCGCCAAGGAACGAGTAGTTTGAGTCCAGAGCAGCCTTGACCTTGGGCGCTAGCTTGGATGTGGTCTGCGAATTTGATCAGTGATGTGAATTGGGGCGCATTCGATAGACTCACCTTGACTAGGACCGATACATAATCTAGAGGCAGACCATAGCGAAGAACTGCCTCAACAAAAACCCGTAGTGTCATAACATGTATCCAGATCATAACGCTTTCGCTCCATCCCGTGCGTCCCATACGCAGAGCCTCGCCACAAACCTTGCGCTCTTCATTGGTGACTCGATCGAGCTCCCTCTGCTCTTCTTGTCGACCGCCTTCAACATACTTGTACTGACGGGGCGTCCACTTCTGTTCTCGGCACTTGGCGAGGAATTCGGCGCTGTGTTTCTTAAATGTCGCCACAGCGAAGAGAACAAACTCGTCGTCCTTGGACACTTCGACAGCCGAGCGAGGCACAACCATGGGTGATATTGTCTCATACTCCTTAATGAAATCCTTCTTTGCATTGCCAGGAACAACAATGAGATGTGTCTCAATGTACTCAGAATCCTGCACAAGAAGTTTCGGGTCCACAATGGGGGTCAAGGACTTGGTAGAAAGATTGCCGCTGATTGAGATTGTCAACGATCTGAGGATGGTATTATGATCAGCAGCAAATACTCACGTTTGGCGGCGCTGCAGAGCCGCAAGGTTTGTCTTGACAGAGTTATACTGATTAAACTTTGTCTTAACGTCAGTATCAACGTTGGCTAATTCCTGAGGACATGTTAGTTGGAGCTTAGGACTGAGGTTGGTGGATGAACGCGCCTTTTGCAAAGTGCTAATTAGCTCTGCAAGGGACTTGTCGGCTCGATATCGGATTTTGTTCCAGCTAAAAGTGCTCACGTACTGGTCAGTTGGTTCTGATGTAAGCGATTAGCGACTATCGGGCCTCAAAACAAGTATACGCGACTGACTATCGTTGACCATCTTATACTGGGCAATACGATCTTCGTCACCCTCAAGCACATTCTTCAGAGAGTCGGCAACTTTGGACACAACAGCCTGGCATGACGCCTCGAGCTTGGTAAGCTCATCTGCCTGTTGCACCAGGGCATCCAAAGTGCCGATCTTGAAATCGGGGATGTTGAAAGGCAGAACGGACCCATTGTCGGAGGAGATGGTCCCGCGCAGTGATGATATGGCATCATCACGATCGCTCGAGTCAAAAACGCCCTGGGGCAAAGATAGGAATGCGTATTTCGTCGACATTGTAGCAAGCTCGAGCTGCAAGATATTCGACGGATGAATTATGCCGAGAATATCTACAAGACAGACTGTCGGTTTGATGATTGTGACGCCAGCGAAGAACTCAGGCAGCTCCACACGGTTAAAGCTGTGGCTTTAATCACGAGTCAAGCTCACAAGTTCGTCAAAAAATGGCTCTCCGTTGAAGTCTTGCTGATGCAACCGATAGAACGAGGGCGAGGGCGAGGGCGAGGTTGTGTCGTATCGCGTTACGTTGCGTTTATAGGGCGAGACAGTGTTGTTGGAGTCGCTGGTACTACACTACCTTACCTAATACAAGGCAGTGGGAGCTTCCATGAATAGGTAGGTATCTTGGGTACCTCCTTAGGTAGGCAAGGTGAGAAGCAGTTGCCTTTGGGACAGGAGGCAGTTGTGGATCTGATCTGTGGCTAGTGAGTAAGGTATGACGACTGCTTGTGGCTACTGACCTCGATAGTCTCATACCGTGTTCGAAAGTACGTCCCTGGCATAGAGTACCTAAGCCACGTCTATTTACGATCAACACTTAATACATCGCATCATTTATATATATCTATAAGACCAGAAGTTTGTCATCAACAGCACCCAGCGCGTATCATACCAAAGAGTACCTAAGTTTTGTTCAAGACAACTTATAGAAGACAAATGTGGTCGCGAATTATTTAAGTGCAGTAGCCGCCACATCTGATGTTCATGGTGTCTCCACTACCACCCACTTAACTGGACGGCCTTTAATCACGGGGCTGCAAACTACAAGTACAGCGCAGACCAGTGCGACCTTGAATCCGGTCACTGACACGGAATTCGAGCTGCGACAGCACCACAAACCTCGATATAAGAACCACTGACTTGCGCATCATTGAAGTCGCATGAGCCCGGCGCAAATGAGTTTCGCCCGAAAAGGTCCCGGTGAGATCGCTGTTGAGGTTAATAGCGTATTATGGCCCATCCTCATTCCGACGTCATGACCTCAGAAGTGCGTACGTGTTGTTCAAAACAATTCGTCAAATGTGGTAGATACATAGGCTCACAGGCGATTCACAGCACCTCAACACGCCATTGTGCTCAATTCGACTATCCTCACTCCTGACGCTGCTCATGCCCTAGGCCCCCGCCCCGGTGCCTCGTCCGCTACAGCGTCGACAGGCGTCATGGCACCTGGACAAAGAGCCACCAGGTTGGATTGGCAAGTAGGCAATGCCTTCTTTGATCTCCAAATGAATCCATTCCATGCTCCGGATCATGGAACGGCTTCTTCGTCTAGCCCGGGCCCACCGCAAGAAGATAAAGTGCCGGCTGCCAGCCTTAACCCATATCGCGATGGTCGTATCAGGACCGCGGTGCCAAGCAAGCTTAAGGGCAGGACGAACATGAAGCAGGGTAACTTCAGTGTTATGCATATGCACGTCCAGAAGCCGCAAATAACGGAGCGCGACCTTGCGGCCAAGCGTACAAGTGAAAGAACTGCTGCTGCTGCCAAACTTGCAAGTGCTCAAGGGTATCGCTATCCAAGGAGACCACGGCCCCCACACACAGCGGCTTCTCGTACTCCTTCACAATCTCTCTCAACTGCCCCTTCAGTAATTGCAGACGTTTATGGCCCAGTTGCTCAGCCTTCACCGCTCGGGAATGTTATATCATATGAAGAACGGCGAGCAGAGACGGGATCTGCACAAGCCAACGCAGGGCTTGAAGAGAATCCATTGAAGGAACCAGGTAGCGTGGAAAACATTGAAACAGAAAATCTAGCAGAATCAACTAAAGGAGAGGTCGCACCCGAGGTCAACCATGAACCAGAGGACGGTCCATTTATAGATGCGAACTCCACACAGGACGTCAGCATGAACCCGTCGAACAAATTTGTTACACCAACAGATCTCACACAGCAGACTAACAGAGAACAGCCTGCCATTACGAAGATCCTGGCAATAGCGCTTCCACCGGAAGAGGTCAGAACAGAGCAATATCGACTTCTTGAACTCTTACGAAAGCTGCAACCAACTACAGTCGTAGAAACGCTTTGCAGTGCCCTTACCCAGTTCGGCGGTGCCACTCAGCGGCTCCCGTCTCCTGACGGGGAGTCGTCTGAAAGTGGCTCAAAGAAAAGCTCGGGTGACCTCTTTATTTCGTGGATTTCGGAAATCTTCCCTCCAGACTTTGTTGAGAATAGCAATACGAAAAGGCCATCGAAACCATCAACAGGGAGACCACGAGGTAGACCAAAAGGGAGTACGAAAAAGCTAGTACACGCAGGTTTACACCCTATGCGTACTGCCTTCGTTCCCCTGGCTATGAGGCCCGATGAAACGAATGGTACGCAGCTTTCGACACTTGTCAAATGCTCGGGTGTACCACCAGAGTCTGTTGCAAATAATCCAGGCTCAGATGTGCCTCTAACACGTGCTTCCAACAACCAAAGCTCGAGTAAGCTACCTCCCCGTGTTAGGAAGCGCCAAATTTCTTTAGCTGCTGCTCCCTCAATTATGCCGAGATTGATAAATGTTTCAGGGGAAGCCCAAAGAAGCACCCCAGGTCCATCGATTATGCGCGCTGAATCAACTGGCACATCTGCACTGCTCGTGCCAAATTCTTCGGCTACAACGTCAAGACGCACGAAAAGTACAGGTCGGCCTCGTGGTCGGCCTAAGGGATCAAGGAACAAGCCTAGGCTACTGCCTCCCAGGCCTCCTCCTTCTTCCTCATTTAACTCATCAGACTCTCGTCTTAGGGAGTCAAGGTCTCAATCTCATGAACCAATCACGAGGGAAGTCATGTATAACTCCCTCATATCCACGCCTGATTCAAGCTCCCTGACTGAGACAGCTGGTGCTCTTCGAACCACCTTTTCTTTCCCAGGATTGCCCGATCCGGCTGAAGAAACGGTCAGCACATTGCAAGCTGGCGTAACTGGCTTGCCTGGTTGCACGCAGGAGAACAAAGCACGAACAGCCGGTGGCAGTTCCGTTATCATACAGGAACCTCAAGGGCCACCCAGCCACGACCAGGACGCTGCTTTAGTTTCTTCAAAGAAGAGAAAGAATTCACAACAAGGTCCCTGTACCAACACTCGAGTGATCGATAAGTCCCAAACATCCCCCAGGACCGCGAGATTAGCTACCAGTCATCCTCACGATAAACAAGCCAAGCGTCTTTGCGTGTCTCAGAAGACAAGCCCAAGAAACATTGGCACTAGCGAAAGATACTCGCAATCAGCCGATGCAGAGGCTATAGCTTTTCGTTCAAGTGCCACTACCAGACACACATCATCTACATCAGGCACATTCGCCTCCAGGGTACAGGCAATTGGGCATGGAGATAGTTTGAGCCAGCAAGTGCCACAAAACCCATCTCATTTATACCAGCAGGGTCAAGGGCTCAAGCAATTTGATGAGTATTACCAGACGCAAGCAGATCAAGGCGTCGAACTTCAACGCAAGCATCAACCACGGCATCATTTACCACAGGATTTGAGATCCGGACAGTCGATCCTACCGACGAATACTCAGCCACATAGCCGCCAGGACCTCGGGACTCCAGAAGATGTTCTCCGAGAAGTAAGCGTAGTGGATTTGTACCAGCGGCAGCAACGACAGCAACGACAGTTGTCGAATCAATTAGGTCATTCCGCTGTAGGATCATTTTCCCAGACAGCAGGCTCAAGCTCTCCTCGGCAAGCTCAAAAGCTTGACAGCCGACCCCTGGTTACTCAACACGGGCAACAAGGTCTTCGGCATTCAACTGGGACAACACCGTTAGCAAACATGAGCCATTATGAGTCGCACTACCGCTTAGAAGAGCCAGCACCAATTACAAGTATAGAAGAAATGCCTCCCAAGCCTTATAAAACTGCATCAGAACCGGTAGCAGACATGCCTTAAGCTCCCAGCTTTGATACACAGAGCTATGTCTGAACGGACAATCACAGCAACTCTGGCACAACGAAGCAACTCAGAAACGGCCCATGCTTTGACAACACACTGACCGAAATTCACATGCATAGTCAAGTATTTTACACCATGATGTGAGAGTGAAAATATCAGAAGATATCAAAGAGCAAAGGTGGGTGGCCCAAGTCAGCTGAAACCATTTGATCGGACCTTTTTTGCTCTTGGGGTGCAGGAAGGGTCGAGTATACACGTCCTACAAATCATGGCAGGGACACCGGAATGTTTGCACAAGAGGGCGAACGTAACGTGATTATCACTTGTGTGGATACTAAGCAAATAAAACATGTGCCTTCATATTAGAGGAAAGGCTGGATTTCGGTCTTGGATAAGTCACTGTGTTTGTGTTCATGAATTTGTATACCACTTATAGGCAAGATCACACAGAAAGCCAAAACCGAACTGAAGAGACTAGTGGTCTCATGCTCAGATCATCGTATCCTTCCTGTGCTTAGTAGGTTTAACAGTAAGCTTCCCGTCTCGTATCAAAGTCTAGGCTTCTTGGCATAATAAATATACCTCTATCTGAGTGAATAAAGAGCCACGCCAACTTGACATTATGAGGCTAGTGCAAACAGTGGATGGGAAAGTCCTTTTTCACTATTCAGGGAAGCAATAGCCCTTTGAGGCTTTGAGACACTCGCTTTCGATCCTAAGTTGTGAGGAACGTGGTGAAATTTAATGAAAATGTAATGTCGTATAGACAATCGGTATCAATATGTATAGCTAGTGTTCCCACCCAGTACCACCTTCGGCAACGCAGTAGCCCTTTTCTCCGCAACCGATAAAAACGCCGTTTTAATGCTCAAGAACCCGTTCTTTGACACATGCATGTACCCAGGTAAAACAACAAGTAGAAGCAATGATATAGGTAACTTCTCAACACGCTCGCCAACAGCAAACATAATAAACGAAGAATGCTTAAGATATAGTGAAAATGGTGCCTTTTAGTCCGTATCGTCATCAGTAACGCCTACGGGAGGTCGCACAGAATCGGGAATGCTGCGGCCGTACCACCATTCGTCCTCTTCTACAAGTCCATCTTCGCTGATCAGATCCAGCATGACCTGTTGGTTGCGTTTGATATCCTGTGGACGCTCGACAACCCGACGCTGAAGGATCAGGGCCTCAGCAGTTGTGAGCCAAATTTGTTGTAGTACGGGAAGGTCGCTGAGTAATGCCTGAGCCTGTTGCGAGGTAAGAGGTGACATGGGAGCCCCAGCAGATAAACTTGTGTTGAAGACAAGATTGGTCTCCCAATCCATGTTCCCATCTATTGAGCCAGAACTCCGGACCTTGCTCAATGCAGTACCAGACGATCGAGCTTCACTGGTGGACTTTTTGCGTCCGAACAGACCTCGTTTCGGTTTCGATGTCGACTGTTCAGTAGGTGGCGCCTCTTTCGTGAGAGCATTGAACCATGTGTCAACAGCACCCCGCCTGCTATTGTATCCCTTGATTTCCCAGAGTCTTTCCACTTGTCGCAGTCCACCAATGCACAAAATGGCAACATGCATATCGTCGGATGGTTTCTCCCTAATATAGCCACGAAGTGATCGCTCGACTCTACCAACATATGTCGGTGGTCGTAGTCTCCGACAGAACGATGATATCACGAGAGGAAAGACTTCGTGGACCCTTAATAAGGTTTTGTCGTCGTACATACTCATGATTTCGGCTTCAATGGGGTTCAAAGTATAAGGTTCCCGTCTCAGCCCTTTTCCTCCGTTCTCAGTCATACGCTTTAGGTACAGTTTCCGGTACGTCTCGAAGAAGTGGAATATGGTAAATAGAAGAGGTATTAGACGTCGTCGCATGCGCTCGTTCTGGGGTGCGAATGCAAGGCGTTGAGCTTCAGTTTGGCGAAGAAAGATATCTTTTGTAATCCATTCACACATTAGAAAGGCGAGCTTGGCAGCGACGTGTAATCGATGCCATAACCCGCATAGATGTTGGAAGTTGATCTCGCTCGGGTCTGTGATGGGGTAAAGACGGGAGGCGTAAACGGGAATATGATGCTCGAGGTGATATCGAGCGATAGTATTTTCGTTGAAAGTGATAAGAGTATGCCACGATTTAGAGGCAAGTCGGAGGTTCAGGACGTCAGTTAGTGGGAGGGCAGAAATAATCTGAATCTGTAATTCGTTGGGGAGTCCTAGGAAGAGCTGATCGAAGCTAGCACTGATCTCATAGGTCAGTCAAGTGAAAGAATTAATATTCAGCTGAAAGGGCATTACCTTTTTTGCGGCGTCTCCACAGAAACTCGAGGCGCATGACCAGACGGGACACTTGATTTAGAGTGGAGGATCGAGACCTTTGAGCGAAGGCCGAAAAACCTTGACTTATCACGCTTCTGGTCAAGGGGCCTTAGAGGTTCAACATCGGCGATTTTCGTTTCTCGTAGCGGAAGAATAAATCTCGAAGGCGACGAGGTGGAAGTATCAAGATTATCTCGAGTCGGGGGAGGTTGGTGCTGTTGTTGATGTGCATTGAGCTGGCTTAACTTTTCGAAGTAACGCTCAGAAGCAAATTCGGTGATGTGTGGCGGATCCATAGTCATCGCCCGCGCTTGATGATAAGCCATGGTGATGGGCGTCAGAAAGAAAACGAGCGACGTTCGACGCTATCGATAAGAGGGCGCGAGGGCGGCGACGTGTTAGAAGGGACGGTGTCGCCTTCGCTGAGCAGGCCTAAATGGCTACAGACGTCCGTCTCTATTGCGCACTGAATGAGAATATACTCGACATGGCGAGAGGAAGAGCAATTCGACGAGACGGAGCGATCGGGAACGCCGAAAACTACGGACCGGAGATCCGGAGGCACAGGTAAATCGAGTTCGAAGGCCAGACGTCAAAAGAAAAGGCCGATAATAAGAAAGACGAAGGGGAAGCAGTCGATCGATATCGTGAAAGGCGAGTTTGTGGTGTTTCGTGTTGGTTTGGACAGAATGAACTGCGCGGGATAAACTGGAAAGTGGGAAGGGTAATAGTACAAGGGAAGAGCGAGAGAGCGTAGTGATGACTACTAACCTGGGCTGTAGAAGGAAAGGGCTTCCAGGTACAAGGGTACTTGGGTACGTACGGTACAAATCCGGGGGAGAATGGAACGACATGGAGGGGGTGTGAGGTGGAGCGTTTCCCCCTTCGGCAAGAGGTGTGAAGTTAAATGGATCGCGACTCCACAGACGGGACGATAATGATTCTCTGTAGAGACAGGTGCAATCTTGAATTGGGACGAACGGCAAGAGTGAACTACTGCATATGATAAGTACCTACTGAATGAAAAGAAAGATTTACTGGCCGGAGACCTAGTGGTTTGTATTGAAGACTGCACTATATTCTCCCATGTGGAGGCGATTATTCAAAAAGAAAAGCTGGGTTGAGTATGAATGTCCCAACTATCTGGATACTTCCCGTTCTGGGTACTAAGATATTACCTGGGTAGGTACCTAGGTAGGTAGGTAGATTTGGGAAGGTTTAGATGATTGCCTGATAAGGTATATCCCATATCGCCAAGTGAGAATGCGCCGATCGGCTGGGCTGACATGAGAAAAGAAAGTACCAAAATAGAGTAGAATTGAAGATCTTGTCGCCCGTAAAGACAACTATAAACCGAAATGAAGGGTTTAACCAGCACCAGACCATCTTGTTGAAATGGTATTGACTGACGAGGGGAACGGACCGACCGTTTATGGTGGGGTGGTCTTTGATTGATTGCCCATCAGTTTAGGTCAATACAGCACATCACAGTGACAATTGGGACATCTAGCGCACCTCATGGCCGCCCTAGGTGCCAAAAAGCATGCGTTTGGTTCGCCTCAAGCGGCGTTTGGCCGGCCAAACTGTGGAGAGGACACTCCATGGCAGCTGTGGGGGACATTGGGGCCCCTTTTTCAGTCAGAACGCGTGGGTGTACTCCAGTCTGGAGAAACCGCGTGAGCGAACCTCCCAGGTGCTTTGGACTTCCTGGAGAGGAAATCTGGGCAGCAGAGAAGAAAAGCCCCGGACCCAGAATGACGATGGAGCCCGTGGAAACTCTCCACTGCCTTGCGCGAATCTCTCCACAACCTAAAACAACAGCAGTTTCCATTAGCATTAGCATTCCTCGGCCCTGAATTGCTTGTGGTCCTCAGGTACTTTTAGTGACCAGCTGACGTTGGTGATGTATCTGCCCTCCACTGCAACGCTCCAGAAAAACACTGGTGCATAGTAGTGTACAGTTATTGCACTGTACGCGCGACGTGCTCCTACGGGTGACGCACAGTGTGATATTACTCGCTTGATCCCCCATGATCGTCAACGAAATTCCCGACTCGGCCCAATTGGCCGGCCCTACTCTATCTTCCCATCCGTTCCAATGCCATGCAGCGTCTGGAACATGTGCCTCCTGTATGGTGCATTGCGGTTCAGGCGTATAATGGCTTTCCCGTTGATTGTTCCCGAAGCTTTATCAGAACAACGTTACAGCGCCTGTTTTGGCTGTTTTTAAGTTATAACTAAAAGCTACTCGCAATCCCATTGACTGGCCAGCTGCACGGGAAATTTCTTACTGCTTGGCTTAACAGAGACGTTGGGAAACAGAGATGACAGCTTGGAAAGTGACCCCTGGTGGGATTTTTCTCCTCCTAAGATCTCTCTCTCTCCCTCTTTCTTCTTTTTGAGGCTTGGGCTGGAGTGTTCTCGTTCGGTGCCTAGGTACCTAAAGTAGGGTTGTCTTGGCCCTTGGCTTACCTGCCCGGCATCTAGGTACATCAAAACTGGCTTTTCTTCGGGTCTTCATTGGATCCGCCACCCGTTGATATCTCGGTCTATTCTTCAAGGATTACATTTAGCCGGCCAAGATAGACTGGGTCTTTGCAGGCTTTAGGCGGACTTTTTCTGAATGGATTTACGCTCTTGTCTTTTATTCATCCTGGTCTTCTGTTTACATAGTATTATCTTCATTCACATTCGGTCAAATAAGCATTGAGACAGCCCGGGTCGGAGCGAATTGGATATCCGTATAGCCTACCTATACTTATCCAAGTGCCGGCCGAGTCACTGATTCCCCAATAGAAGTCTGATAACTAAAACTTTCAGGTGGACGGTCTGAACCTTCAATGAGCTGGATAAGACACCAAATATCCTAACATGCTACACAGTAATGACGACAATGGTGGATCAACTTCGCCAATGTATTTACATCTCGAATCTGATATCGAAGTCCTGGTCATAGGTTTTCCATAGTATGATGTTTAAGTTATCTTCAAAGCTGATACAAACTTCATGTTTTGCTTATGCGTCCGAAACTGCCTCACGACGGCTTTATCATTAACAACTCTTGTATATAAGATGCACCAAGTGAGGAGATAGCCTATCGAATACATCAGACCCATCGATATCGACTCAAGAAACCTGGAATGGTTTTATGATTTCATGGAGAACGCCACCCGAAGGGACTACAGTCACCTTACCTCACTTCACTTAACCCCCAGCACGAGAGCAATGGCACCGAAAACCTTGGAGCTTAAACTATATCAGCCCCCGGAATTGCGTGGATCCATCTGTAACAGAGTCAAGCCGAGGGCCCTCTCTCCGGCCGAGAGCTGCATACGGTAGTCAATAAAAGGCAAAGTGAGGTGAGTTCTAGGGAAGAGCTCGAGACTTGGCCCGAGGGGGGTTCGTTTGATACAGATGGCTCGACGCTCTCTCAGCATTCCATACAAGCATTCACAATGATGAATGTACTGGACTTATCCGACTTGAAATAAAATATCCCAACATGTTCCAATGTAGTATATATGCATGTCTCGAGCAACTCTTGGAGACTCAGCTGTTTTTGAACCAATTCCCGTTTAGATGCAACAAGACAGGCATCCGTAGCTATTGATGATGAACGGAGTCACTGGATGTGTGACTCATTTCTCCTCGTCGCGAGCGACTTCCGATCAAGTCAGTTGAACGCTGTTGGGCTATGGTCGTGAGTGAGCTTTTTTTAGGTGATAATACAAGTCGTACGCCCATGTCATATATATCATATCAGTGATGTTATCAACACGGTTGAGATCACTTACACGACGTCAAAATAGTAGATTTGAATCTCAGCAATCCACGAGTAATTGAGAGTAAAATAATTGGGGTTGTCTGAACATGGTTGTGGATGCGAGGGCCAGCTGAACGGACCCGAGACACCCAACCTATGTTGAGTTTAAGGGTGGAGGGGCGTGTTCCTATTAGTCGCGGCCTTACTGCGGTGGTTCTGGGCAGAGGACTGGCTCCATCCGTGACAAGCTCAATGTCCAGTGTCTCGTTGACGCCGGTCTTGAGAATCAACTTGGTTCTGGTTGGTTAGCGACTTGAAGAAAAGCAAGACCTTACTATTAGTAGAGTGCATAGAGTAAAAAGGGAGATACAGTAGTAAAGGGAATCAGCATCTGCCTATGCCATTGGTATGTCTTAGGTAGAGTTATTATAGCTATAGACTACGGCAGTTCGTGGAATAGATAGAGACGCCGATAGAAAAGCCTTGTTTTTGGAACGACACCGCATTGGCACGAGATCTTGTAACGTTTCCTCTATTCGACTGATATCTCAGTAAACTTCCCTTATAATGAAATTTTGTGTTGACTCGAGTTTGGTTTTTTTTTTTTTTTTTCAATATTTAAATGCCAGATGCAATTAGAGTCAAGGATACTAACTTAGGATCACCTATCTCATACTTACAAAGGCACTTAGTTATATATCTGGTAGAGATCAACAGCGCATGTTCAAGGCTTGATTCTGAGGCTGTACAGTAAGTGCTGTTATTATTGACGGCATGTGTTCGTGACTCTAATAAATTACTCTGGTCTCAATTCTGTCACGCAATCGGCCGATAAGAAATGGCTTTCGTCCCGATAATACCGATAAACTCCAGCCCAGCCAGGTAGCAACCACCTACCCTCGGGGAGAAAAATTAAACGACCCCAACTACACCAAAATTCGCTAGCGTTCCACCCATCGAGGGGTCGTTTTTTATTTCCCCTTAGGAACCTTATTAAGTCAAAGCACGACCAGGTGTACCTACTACCTAGCCAGGGAACCAGGCCAGTCAGCACTGCCTCAGTCAGCACACGTTAGTACTGACCTAAGTCCAATGGGTAATTTTCGACAGCCTGATGTAGATGATATCTTAAGTTGGGAGACGAAAATATAAGACCGACTTTGGTTTGAGGCTTGGTAAAGCCAATCTGGATTTGTTTTCCCTGCTCACACAGCTCTTAGAAGCTAGGAACCCTTCTTAGATGGTTAAGTGATAAAGGAACTCTCTGCTACCTTACCTTGACTTGCCTACTAAGGTAGCACCCTAACTGATAAGGTTACTGATGAGTTAAGGTGTGGTACCTTAGCACCTAGGTAGATAGGTAAGTAGTATAGATGGATGCGCTTCTCCATGTGTTCTATCATGCTTCCATTTCCAATAAACAGGCTCTTATCGAGTACTTCAAAGGAATGATTGGATCGTCTGTTCTTGTCTCTGAAACAGCTTCCCCTTCCGTGCAATCCGCCGCCATTACTGTGCTGTAGATGACTACTACCTAAATGTTGAATGGAGGTTAAGTAGGTAGGTAAGGTAGACACGTCCACAGCATTTCCCCAAGTTCATTCCGTCCCATCCCGCGTTCAGTCCACTTCTTTCCCCCCTCAGACTTCTCCTCTCTAATAATGTAATAAATGCTCAAAAACTAGAAGCTGACAACCATGTCATGTCATGTTTCCATATCATCTCGTGTTCAACCCCAATGTTCCGTCTTCCGTCAATGTCCTGAAACTGGCAACTCCCCCGCCACTACCTACCGCCACCGCTCGTCGTCAACCTTCATCAGAGACGTTCAGAGTCAACTCATTTTGACATAGCTCCCGACACAGTTCCGGCTGCATTGCGGAATGTGTCCGGTGCCTCCTTCCCGTACCTCACTAAACCAATATTAGTACCTGAATTCTCTGATACCTTACCTAAGGTATTCACCAAAATAACCTCGTCTCGGTCCGAGAAGGAGCGGGATCCTGAAAAAACGCAAAGGCGCAAGTCGCCAACAAGACAGCAATAACCCACCCGAAGTCAGTTGCAGAGAGACAGAGCACATAGCGAGACTAGAACGAAGTCGAAACAAAGCCCTCTAGCTACTATCAAAAGTGCCCAGATTTCGACCCTTTCTCCGCCTTCTCAAACCCTCCCCCTCCCCCATCCCCCATCCACGTCTCCATCTCCATCTCCATACTCTACCGGTCGAATTTGGAGCCGCTGTTCAGCAGCGCTTATCCTGGAGCTTAATATCATTTCTTCTTTGTGACCCTCTCGCTTCCCCCATAACAAGCAAGTCGCCCTAAGCCATGACGACTGACCCGTTTTCGGACTCTTCTCGGCCTAGAACCCCATCTGCATCTGCCGTGGTCGGTGAAGCTCCTATCGTCCCTTCTGTGGAGGCTCAGCACCTAGCCCGCTTCGAGTTCAGCGATGCTGGTACAAAGGTTCTGATGGTGGAGTGGTATCCCGATGCCGTTCGGGGCCCCGCTGCATCTGCCAATGGCCCTGCCGACACCTCCGGTGAACAATCCGCTTCGGCTGCCGATCGCATATCCGCAACGGAGCCGGCTCCGGCTTCTGCTCCGGTGGACAGCATCAACGGAACATGTTGGCAAGTGTCGTGGCCAGGGAAATCTACTAACCTCCCTGCCGCTGATCTTGAGCCAGACTCTGGTGCAGGCACTGCTCCTGCGTCCTCATCTCGGCAACGTCGCCGCCGTGTATTCTTCCTGCTCCCCGCGGATGCCACGGTCCCCTCGACGATCACTATCACGCCGCCTGGCTCACCCAGTCTGACCCTCAAACCGCTTCCGGCCATCTTCCCACCAGCCCTTGCGGCTGACCCAGGCAATCGGGGAGTCCTGCATACACTATGGGCTCGCCAACGCCTGGCAGCCATAGATCGGGAGGTAGCCGCCGAGCTTCGCAATAATGCTGAGGGAGTGGGTGTTGAGATGGCGCTCGCCGAGAGGCAATGGATTCTCGACACCTTCATCAACACGCCGCAGCTTCCCAGTGATTCCATGCCTCGTCCTGTAGCCACTCGTTCACCTACGGGTCGCTTGGGGGACAAGCTCAAAGGTCTCAAGCTGGCCACATCACCTGCTGATCTGGCACCGAGCACGGCAGGTATTTGAGATCCATCGCTCCAGCCCCTGTGCATAAGCTGACTTCTCCCAAAAGCGAACACCTTCATGAGCCCGATTAGCCAATCTCATCCGTTCCAACCCAGGGGACGTGATATTGCTGTGTCGTCCCATGAGGCCATGGCCAGCAACGCATCTACAGGTCCCATATCGCTTAATGCTTCATTACATGGCAACGTCGCTACAGCTGCCTCGGCCCCTGTCAGACCACTACAGCGAGATGACGACGACGATCTGTTTGCTCTGCCCATGAGTCCACGCAGCCCAGATATGAAGAAGAGTCCTTTCAGCGCGCTATGATGGTGAGGTGCGAACTTTTTTCTTATTACTCATGGCGCCATTAAGAGGATCAGCAAATTTGTAAGGCTTCCAAAGTCAATAGCATAGATACCCGTGCTGGATAAGCGAGCGTTGGTTATAAGTGGGAAGCATTTGACGGCATATCCGTCCCAGCTATATCGCATATAACAGTTTGTCGTGTTGTAAATCGATGTCTGACCTCAAAGAGGATAAATCTGGGGTAATCATCTACAGGGCCGAAGCAAATGCTCAGCGTATGATTCTATGTCGTAACTCGTAAGCGCTGGTGATCTATACCAGGTGAGACCGGATATCTGAAAGTTCAAAATTACAGTGTCATGCATCAACACCCATGCCGTATAAACGCCCAGAACTCTTCATCTCCATCCACCAACACGTCCCTCGTCCCATCTCTCTTTCCTCTCTTGCCTCAAATAGTACTGGACTTTAGCCTCTCTGTATTTACGCACCCAATCAGTAACCTCCCTCTCCGTCGCTGATACTCCTTCTCCCTCTCCATCGAGGAAACTCTCCTCCATAGCCTCGCACACCGATGCCTGCTCCTGGACACCCTGACCTAGCTGCTGGTACAACGCTGCTGGTGAAAAAGGTGCCAGCGCGTGATCCATGTCAGACTGCTTCTGGCGCCATTGTCGCTCGAGAGTGTGTGTCGAGAGAAGTTGTGCCTGTGTCGATGCGCGCTGATGGGATAGCCGAGCTTCCATGTCTATGAGTTGGCCAGCTAGCTGGATGTTTTCGTTGAGCGCGGCGGATAGACCTTGATGTGATGCAAGCAGGGAAGAGTGAATAGATTCAGGAGAGTGCGTTAAAGCGTTGAGGAGAGTTGGATTTCCAAGCAGTTCAGCTAGGTCTTGTTTTCTTGCCACAGAATTAGAAATGCACTCTTGCGATTGGGATATCACATACGACTTGTCCTGTAGAATCTGAGGGAGCCATTTGTCGCCTGGGTCGGGAATTGATGCTGACGCGTGGTTTACAGTGTTGGAAGGGGTGCGGCCTTCGGATGGTGGAGGCACGCCTGATGAGGTCGGTGTCGCAATGCGACTCGTCTCGTGGCTGCCAGGCTTGGGAGGAAGAACAGGAGGAGTTGCAACCTGCATATCAGCTGCGAAGCTTGCCATTGCAGTTGTCACCCCGGTGCGTTCTTTGCTGTTGTGAAGTTGTCAAGAGTAAATGCGATGAGGAGTTACCTTAGGTACCGAAGGTTAGTAGGTAAATTTCACGTTAAGTTGGAGTTGGAAGATGCAGGTCTGAAGTGGGGAGCTTCTTACAGATTGTGTCATAGGCCTCGCCCCCCACGTTTTTGGTAATTATCAATCTCGGAATAGTCAGTGCAACAAAGAAAGTGGAATATTGCAACATAAATACGTCGTCTTATCACCTGAGTTTTCTGTTCTCGTTAACTCGATCAACTTATTGACATCTAAAATGTTTCTTCATTGGCTCAATTCCCCCTATGTACTGATTCCGACTCCCACCCCTAATGCTTTACAATTCATGCCCGTCCTCACCAACTGAAAATGATAGATCCTTGGGTACTTATCGGAAGTCGACGCCCAGATAACGAAGTGACAACCCAACAATCAGTCAAGAGATACGAGTGATGACAGAATGGAAGGGACGCTTTCATGGCTTGACAGACCACAGATCCCGGGACCACCCCATCTCTCGCAGCTTCTTGCTGCCAGTGCTCGAGGTTCTCTTTTCACCAGTGCTGATGGCCAATGCCTTGCTGCTGGCAGTAAAGACTTCCACCAGCTCCTTCATTCTTCCAGCTTCTAAGAATGCAACCGACAGATCTGAGTCGCGCTCTGCAATGATAGAAGCAAGCTCCATACACTCCAGGAGGTTGTCTCGAGACAAGCCGGTGCCAGCAAAGTGTAGCGTGCCAACGTATGCTAGAACTGTTTCGGGGAGATAGGCCTGACGGAGATCTCGAAGTTCTTCATCACCTTCTAATTTGTGTATCAGCACTGAGATATACCATGATGATAGGGGCTCACTTACCCTCGATGCCTGCCAGAAGCCAGTTCTTGAGAAGAGGCTGCATGTTTTCTTTGGTGTTCTTGACTTCATCACCAATAGCAGTCCAGACCTCTCGCTTCTTCTTTTGGTCCCTGTATCCCGTTAACATCATGGCCGTGCCTGCTTCAGCGTGTTCTTTTTTTGCGTACTCGTTTGTAAGCTGGGCTAACGATGCGACCGTCTCCAAGCTATCCAGGGCTCGCACCAGATTCTCGAGTTCACGGAAATTTCGGGCATCTGAGAGTGCTTGTTGCGGTGTCACATCACGAATACCTCTCCGATCAAGTTGCCTAGCCCAAAACTCGGGAATGTCTTCGTATAACTCCATCTCGTCGCCGCTTTCTTCCGTGGCTGCATGAAGGACCTCTGAAAATGGAACTCGCTTCATCAGCTGGCGAGCAGCACTGAGGTGCATATTGCCTATGGCGTTGTCAGTTTTTGACCGACTGCTTGAAGCAGAATAACTCACGCAAAAAGAATTTGTATATCTTGGTCCCCATAGACAACACGTTGGGCCATGTTTCTTGTACCAGGACCAGCCATTCTAGTGATCGGATGAGGTTCTCATGTGCCTGATCAACGAATCTTTCATCATCACCAAAGAAATCGGTTCTCACAGGACGACCGCTGCGTGAAGTAGGCGGGCCAGGCTCAATGATACTGAATCCTTGTTTGGCAGGACATCCATGCTGCGCCGGACCCAAATCATCGAACAGAAGCCATGCCTGAGTCTTGACAAACTCCAGCACGTCGATGCCAGCTTTCCCAATAAGTCTGAGTTGTAGTAGGCGTCGGCTCGCTTCATTTTCGGTAATGAGGTTATAGCTAAGCACCTCATATGACCGAGGGGGTTCCAAAATCGAACAGTAAAGAGGTATTAACTCATGAAACTCGGCAAGGCGAAGATAATTCGCGTACCCGGCAATGAGGTTCTGTTGAGAACGTCTCATTTCAGGAGGAGAAAAGGCAGGGGCGAGAGAATCGTCCTTCGAGTCCAGCTTATCCATGAGGTTGATGAGGAGATAGATATGTGTGACGATCCGCAGGCCGTAGTGCTGCGTAGACTGAAAGAACCTCTCCTTAGTCACCTCAAGTTTACTAGGCTTTGATCTGTAGAGTGTCGACTCGTTTTGATTTGCGCCAGAGGAAATGATCAAGCCCTGCTGATAAAGATGTTGACCAATTTCCTTGGAAATTAATGATGCCTGCAACGCCTTATTGGGCTCTTTTGCTTCGTCTTTGATCCGAGGGTTGGCTTCCAGAGCTCGGATCAGACGCATGTCAACTGTTCTTGGCTCACCGTGAAATTGAACAGCGTCAAATGAAGGAAATGATTGTGTCAGGTTTGAAGCAACGTCGGCTTGACATTGTCCAAGTATGTAGTTGTCAAGCTGTGTGCGTAGCAATGCATTGTAATTCGCGAAGAGAAAATCGTCCCAGTTCAGGGCAACTTTCTCAACGCTCGGGATGTCTCCTGACAGGACACCATATACCGCACGCTCATAGTCATCACAGCCACCAGATCGAGACAAGCTGAAGCACATTCGTCGCCACAGAGCAAGGGATGCTGGTTTAGTATCGGTCACTTCCTGGCTGTCGTCGGCTGAAAGAAGCATCGCAGAGGTCGAAATAGCCCGCCACATTTCGGTTCGCTCTTGGCACCATTCACGGATAGTGTCCAACCTCGATCCTCGGCGGAGGTGTTCCCAGCAACCCAACCAGATGGCACGCTCAAAATACTCATCTTGCGGTTCCAGTTTTCGTCCCTGGCGAGTCGCAGCGTCTGGATCCAGTTGTGTCACCAGAGGTGAGCCATCTGAGGTGTGAAATGAGGTCGCAATAGCTGGTGACTGGCGATCCAGAAGATGGGGCCAGGCTGTGACGCTCTTCCGAAGCTTGATTGAGGAGCGAGTGTGAAGCCAGCCGTGAGCGATGATATCTCCACGGTCGGCGTTTCGCTGGAGTTCATGCGCAAGCTCGTCGATATCCGGTCCTGAAGAAGCATTGCTCTGAAGCCATTGTATGACTGCTTGTCGTTCGCGCGCTGATGAATCACTGGCAAGGAAACTCTTGAACAGGTTTCCTGAATCCATGGAGCTCTGCTCGGTTTTGGAAGCGCTCTGCCGTTTATCTGAACTAGCATATCTCAGTGGAAGGAGCCTGCGTAATAGATCCCATGTTTGCGCTTCACTCTCGAGACGTTTGACAAGCTCTGCTGAGGCAGGGTTGCTATTAGCAACATCGTCGTCTGCATCCATGTCGACATCGTCTTGTCCATTGCGCATCATGCGCGGTCGAACCTGTGCTAGGCGTCGAAGGGCATTCTCGTAGTATTTTCTAGGTAGGTCTAAAATTCGGTCTCGTCGTTCTTCGTTTGAGAGGGGAGGGGAGAGACAGTCGTCAAGCGCGTTGGCGAACTCTTCGACCTCAGGCCCGGCTTCATAAGATAGAAACTTCTCAGCCTCGACAGGTGCCATTTCAGTGACTCGGTTTGGTCTGTGTTGGGGATTGTCAAGTCGAATGTCTGGTTTAGTACACAGCGCGAACAAAGCAAGCAACCCTTTTCGGCAGGTTTCGGCCGACGGGTCAAACGTAAATATCGATCAATGCCGTAAACATGCCCAATATGGGGATGGGTATTTTATCGCGCGTATCGCTTTCGTGAGTGTTAAGGAAGGATTAAGCTGCGAAGTTTGCTGAATAGTACCTATGCTTGTGCAGGTTGATGCTTCAGGTAGAAGAATTGAATAATCTGGACGAATTTGTTTTGGTTGTTGCTGCACTGGCGCGCTGGTTGGAGCTAGCTAAGCGGTACGTACTATTCTTTCGTCAGTGTTTCTTATTGGATGATGAACCCATAAGGTAGGTAAGTAAGGTAAGTTTATTAGTTAGGTAGGTAGGTAGTTGACTGGCACTAGTAGTAGGCACAATTTTTTGAGTATGCTAAAGACTGATGCGCTAGAAAGAAGACAGCCGCGAATGCACCCGCGCGTGTCGTACAGTGTAATTAAGACTATTCGCACTTAACACTGTTCTGGTTCAAGTACGTCTCCACTAAACAGCAAATTTAGTTTTCTTTCCTTCTTTTCTATCATAATGTCATCGGCATTCGTATTAGAGTCTCGGAGCAGGTCTTCAATACTTGTTCAGGTCCATGAGGCCTCTTGCGTGCTCAACGATCGCCTAGAAGAGATTCGGCGCTCATCATTCAAGTTGCCAGCGTTTCCCAAACCGGCGGACACACCAAAGACGAGCGTTACATATCATTTAGCTTCCTCCCGGAGTTGCTTCATTTTGAGCTTGAGCAGATTGGGCTTCGGGCAGCTCACAGTAGACGCATCTTCACCGTAGCTTTCGTAAAATGCTTCACAGCATTCGTAAAGTCGCTTGATTGCAGTTTGGCATTTGGCCTCGTTGTAGCCATTGCTGGTAAGACAGTCTTGTAGTATTTGGGTCAGAATTTTGTCTTCATCATTTATACTCGTGTCTGGAGGAAATACTTTGGATTGCACACTGCGCACGTGTCAGGTCACTGCGGCCACTCTAATATCTTTGGCTTTGGAACTTACTGCACGTCGGTGGCAAGCAGGCTTAGCCTCGATATCATCTTTCAGAGCCTATAGTTGTTAACTTCTCCCAAGAGTTATACTCTGTAATTTATCGCGAGACAAACCATAGTTGTGTATAATACAATAATTTGCAGTATGCGGATTTTAATGATCAAGGTAGCACCAAGTGAATATGGAATAGGCATACGAAGTGTAATAATATATATATTCACGTGGATGCCTTGCGTCCTGTGTAATATTATTAAATGTTAATCTGTGACAGAAGAGGGGAGATATGAGTGTGGATCAGATAGACAAGACTGATGTCATGCTTCCTTACCTTTTGGTAGCTACCTTAATTATAAGGGAAATATATTTCTTTACGCTATAGGTTTTTCCAACATCCAACTAATTAACGCTATTCTTTAGGTGTAGGGTATGAGGAGTACAGTTCAACCAAGATGGTAGATAAGGTAGCCAATCAAAGATAGTCATTCGTCTCTCGGCCCCGCCTACACGCTCAAGGTTGGGCTCTTTCGCCCACTTGACGTGCAAGTGAGTGCAGAACGAAGCGCGAGAGGCAACTGGCCTCAGCCAGTAAGTTTATTAAGGTTAGTTGCCTTCTATCCGTCTATCTCAGTAGGCTCATCACCCACCGTAGTCTTTCATACCTCTCAACAACAAACTTGATCATCCTTCCCCCCCCTCGCACACACACTCTGGCAGCCTGATCTTAATTCCTTCCTCAAGACGCTCGTAGCTCGCCGCTCTAGGTCTTGCCGGTCAAACGCGCATAACGCGATCATCACCCCCACTTGCCCAACTTGCCATCAACGACCACTGTGCTAAGGTAATATTCTGATTATTGCGATGCCTCGCCACATTTCCACTCCTGCACTTCATCTCGAGCCACGCGCTGACGGTGTTTCGTACTAAGTGCATAGATTCCATCCAGACCAATTCAAAATGTCCAACGAGAACGAGAACGGGACTCCTGGCGAGCAGGCACCCGCCAACTCCGAGCACCTCAACATCAAGGTCACCGACAACAACAACGAGGTTTTCTTCAAGATCAAGCGCACTACAAAGCTTGAGAAGCTTATGGGCGCTTTTTGCGAGCGCCAGGGAAAGGCGACCAGCTCCGTGCGATTTCTTTTCGACGGCACGCGAGTCCAACCCACCGATACGCCCGATGCGGTACGTTTTCGCTTTTTTATTGTAGACACGGATGCTTGATATCCTTGTTCAAATCGCACCCTGCTGTAAACTCTCCAGAGAGATCACACATGCTGACAAGTTACATCACACAGCTCGAGATGCAGGATGGCGATACCCTTGAGGTCCATCAAGAGCAGGTGGGCGGGTCTGCACAGTAATAGAGAGGGGAAATTTCGAGGAAGCATTACCGGGAGGAAGATACCAAAAGAGATGAACACACAACAGCGATGTTCTTGAACTGGATTTCGATTAACCCTGGTTGTACCTTTGGCTCTGCGTACATCAGATGAGAGGAAGACTAAGACAACAAGTCGACGAATGATTTACGACAGACAAAACACTACCCATTCAACCCAATATCCCTCTATTCCTGCTGTGACGTATGTGGTAGATTTCATCATTTTCTTTTCTCTTCCGCAGTAGAGGTACAAACAACCTGTGTGTTTTGGTCTCATAGAGAATACGCCCATCCAATCTCGCTCTTAAGGTAACGTTTACAAAACAACGATGCGTCATGTTCACACAGATGTGGGGGAAACAACTCGATACGTATGAAGTAGACGGAACTGAAGCTTGTGTTGGCCAATAAAAGTCGAAATCAAGGACTCACGGTTCGCACCACTTCTATTTTGCCTTACGGCCAAGATGTCCTAATGAGACAATCTACATGATCAAGTTGAGCGCTGAGTGCGCCGCTCCCTGGAAGGACTCGTGAAGACTAAATCAGAAGCACAAATCAAATCATATGCTGACCGGCAAACCTGAAGGGAAACAGACCAACCACGAAAGAAATGCATGCAAAAATCAGAACACGCACGCCGAAATCACACACATCATCATCATTACGCTTTGAGTTCCATAGCTCGGCATCTAGTACAGAGCACGATAGTGCCTTCGGGCACATGCTTAGTGAAGATTTGACCGTCGTCGAAACCGCCCTGGCACTCAGCGCATCGGAAGCAATGCTCATGCCACTCTCCGCCTAGTGCTTGGATATACTGTCCGATGACAGCTGTACGGCATTTTCTGCACTTCGGAGCTCGCCGTTCGGTGCGCTTCGTCTGGCAGTTGATGCACCACGCATAACCATCCTTCTCAATGTGCGTCATGCCATGTTCAAATGGGTCACCGCATTCGGCACAGAAGAAGTGACCGTAGTGCCAGTGAGCTCCAAGAGCGACTATGTGTTCACCGAGAATAGGGGTCTGACAGTGCTTGCAACGCGGCGCGAACAGCTCATGCCAATCGAGGTGACAGAAGAACCTTAGACGCTCATCTCCGTCTTCGGCCATCGTTTTGCCTGGCTCCTCTTCGAGTATCTCACCAGCCGCACGACGTCTGATGCGATCAAGCCGCTCCTGGCGAAGGTGATCAGGCTCATGACTAATCTCCATCGCCTGTAGGTTAGTACCACAAGTATAGCAGCTGAAACACTGCGGATGGAATCGTTCATTGCTTCCCGCTAGGGCCACAAAACGCCCTTCAATGGGCATGCCACATTCATGACAAATTGTGACAGCTCGCCTATTGCTGCCAGGGGCTGGGGACCAATGGCCACGAGGCTTTTGCGCGGAACGGGGTGCTCCTCTGGCGACAGGATCAGGTAGCGGACGGGAGTTTGAATTCGGTTTGTCTTCAGGGAGTATGATTGCAGGAATGCTGCCTCCCCTGCCCGGAGACTCATCGATAGTAATACCGGGAACGTTGATCGAAGGTATGGAGCCTCTAGAACTATGAGAAGCCTCGTCTACGCAGATCGACGGGATTTTCGTTCCCGTTGGTGCCCTGGGCATCGGCGAACTTTCCTCCGCCACATCGATACCAGGTACCGCCATGGGTTTCTCCGGCTGTGCGAAGGAGGAGGAAGATCTGCTGGGGGTTGCCGGAAGCGACCGGTCTGGGGTGGTATCAGTGGACTCGTCCGGGGCTTTCCAGTTGGCGTCGAAGCTTACAATGGGCCGTCCCGGACTGTCACTGACGGCTGTGGGTTCCGGGAGGTTTGGGCTGCGATCTTTCAAGCGCATGCTTGTGGCCGCGCGAATGTCTTGACTCCGAACTTCCATGCCGTTCTTTCTCTCTACCTTGTCATCAACAGAGACAGAGCCGTTGTTGGAGCGGTTTCTTGTATAGAGAGGATTGCGAGAGCGTGTAGGAGGATTGCGGTGTATTTCAACTCGCTCTAGGGGCTTAGTCTTTTCTTCTTCTTCCCGTGGAGGTTCGAAGCGGACTCGGTTTGTAGCTGTCTGAGCTCGATTGCCAAGCTTCTCGGGTGATGCACGACCAGAAAAGCTCATGTTATTTGAAGTTGAGACTTCAGGCTCTTCCCAAATCTGATCTTCAGAAAAGGGACGACCGACTTCCCCACTAATGTTTCTTTTCAGACTTCCCTGGCGTCTCCGCTCTGGAGTCTTGCTTGAACGTCCAATGCTGCCATATGTCTTGTTCTTGTGATTTGACTGTATGCTTGGCTGTCTTTGCTCTAACTCAGATTGGCTTTCACGTTCGACGCCTTCACCATCTGAAGAACTGCCTGAGCATGATCGCGTACCACCGACACTTGCAGTACGAGCATGGGCGTAGCTATTCTTTCTCAGGTGTGGCTTGTAGCGGTAAGGTCCGTCGGGACGGGGAGAAGGTGTGCCATGTTGATGTTGCCAGACAAGCTCAGCAGCTTCATCAAGAGCAGCATTGTATAGACGAGTATCGTCCTCAGGAGTCTCTTGAACAGGTGATTTTGTACTCTTCCTTATGTCCATCTCCTCCATTGCGTCGCGCAATGAGCTTGCCTCCTCCTTCTCCATCCATCTTTGACCTCGTTCCATATATGTAGCTGAGGGAACAACGTCCGATGGCCTCAAAGGGTTTGTAGCTGAAGTTGGATAGTAGTTTGGGCTTTTTCTGCTGATTGTAGAGTATCTAGAGGCAAGACTGCCACCAGCAACGCTAGGACTTTTTGAGTCCTTACGGTCAAGAATAGGTGGTGCGCTCTCGGCAGGAGAAGCAAGATCAGGTGTGAATCGGCCTGTACTATGGCGGTGTAAACTTGAGCGGCTAGGAACTGGACGTGCACCAGCTGGTTGAGGTCTTGCACCTCCAGGTCTGGTGACTCGGTTTGACCGAAGACCTGCAAGGTAGGAGGCTATCCAGCAGAGGGACAAGTTAGCCAACGACTTTCGTCACCATACTCAATCCTGTGTGTCATACCGAACTGCTCGTCTGTCATGTAAGAAGGTGACGGAGGAGTCACCTTGCGCTTCGGCTCCATCATCCTCGCTGTGCCTGGCATCTTTGCCAGAAGATGAGGGAAAGAGATTTATGCGGTATCGGAAAATAATATTCTGCCCGGCAGAGAAAGGGGTTAAAGAGGTGACCAAGGCGGTAAATAAGAAGGGGTTTGAGAAGGAATAGTGTAGAGGGTGATGAAGGATAGCTACTATGAAGTAGTTAGTGGTGGATAGTTTTAATGATGGTCGCAAATCGAGCCGGCTGGGGTTGACCAGGCAACGTGATGTTAGAAGGCTGGTTTGGTTGCGTCAGGGCATCACCACCAGCAACAAAAGCCTCTGTCCAAGTATAAGACAGGAATACGAAAACTTATGATCTCATTAATTTTTGTTGTCGGAAGCTTTGCAAGGTGCAGGGAGTCAGTATATGGCAGTTCCTATAAATTTCCATAGTGGATAATCGTCCACCGCCATCCGCTAGGTTCTTATGATACAGTAGTTGAAGCGGGGACTGGAGGTTTGATGTGTATTGCTCTCATTTGCTCGAATGCTATCTTAGTAAGGGATTAGAGTCCTCAGCCTCAAGTCGGCACATATAAGGCAGTGTGCACGAGACTCGGCTCCTTAAGTTGTCGACTCCCGTACTTACCTACCAACCCATGTAGTTCGGGGAAGACGTATTGACCAGCCTCTTTCAATCCTTGGTTCTCTTATCACTCTCTAGCGACGCTTTTACAGCTGAATGAGGTGGAGATTCTGTGAAACCAAGGTTCTTGAATTCGTCCCTAGCCATCAAGTTTCTAAAATACCCGTCGCTATTAGCCCGCTTTGTTCCGAGATATTTATCTACTACGTGTATGCGTCATAAGTCAAATAATTATAGGCTTACCTGTCCATTCTGCATGATAGATACGCCTTTGCAAGGTCGCGACATTCTTCGTCATTTAGACCTCGCACCTTTTTCATACATGAAAGATACTTTGCCATGTAAGCCTTGCACTCGCCTGCATTTGCTTTGGTCAAACTTCTTTCATTGAATGTGTTGTTTTGTACAGTCTACTCACCATCATGATCCAGAGGGAAGCTTCCACGCTGTGGTCTGCTCGAAGGACACAACTGTTTAGTGAATTGTTCTCGGTAGACGATGTTAAACTCACGGTGTTGGCTTTGTAGTTGGCAAAGGGCCGGGGCTACCGAAAGTACTCATGATTCCGTGTCTGTAGTGGTCTTCTGGCTGATTTCTAGTGCATCTATTGCCTTCTTCATGTTCCTTTAGCACAGTAGAAAAGTCAGGCCTTGTGGCGAACCTCGTTAAAGCACCAAGTGGTGGATAAGAACATCCTGTCATGTGTGGCTGGTGACGTGGCACGGCTTCTGCGACACAACTCCGGAGTAAATCAGGTGTGAAAGCGGTCAAGTAGGGGAGGCACCTCACAGCCGAGAAACGTCCGGTGGAGCTAGTAAAGCTGCCTAGGTACCTTACCTAGGTACCTAGTTAGTACCTAGAGCCAGACATTACAAGGCCTAAAAAATAGTTGCTAGGTATCCATACCTACCTAGGTAGGTACCTACATTTACCTTGGCCTGGGGGTGCCTGGTTGGACATTATGCAAATACACGTGAATCACCCAAAAGTGCTCTCGACTCCACTGCGCAAAGCGAAGCGAAGCAAAGCAAAGCCATCCTCAGCCTGAGCCTGAGCCTCCCAGACCGAACCGCATGAACTCCCGGAACTGACGACGGATTTTGAATTTAGCGACAACGCGCGCATTATTCGAAACATCCCACTTGTCCTTGTGTTTTGTCTTGGGTTTCGTGACGGACGCTTTACTTGACTCTACTGCCCTGTCCTGTTGTTTCTGTCATCGGTATATCTCAAACTCGCTCGTCACAAAATCGGACTCTTATCATCATGGCTGCTCTTGGCGAGGATCTGCTCACCACGGTCAACAAGCTGCAAGACTTGGTTTTCAATACCATTGGCAGTGACTCTTTGGACCTCCCTCAGATCGTATGCGGTTTTTGCTACCTGAATTGGTTGCTCTAGCACTGACTGATCGTTGCTTAGGTTGTTGTCGGTTCCCAATCTGCAGGCAAATCTTCTGTCCTTGAGAATATCGTCGGCCGAGATTTTTTACCGCGCGGAGCCGGCATCTGCACTCGTCGTCCCCTGATCCTTCAGCTCATCAACGTTACCGAAGATGAAAACGCACCCGACCCTGCAAGCGATCCTTATCGATCCCCCGGTGCTGCTCGCCGTTCAGAGTGGGCAGAGTTCCACCACATCCCCAACCGGAGGTTCAATGATTTTGGCGATGTCAAGCGCGAAATTGAGAACGAGACATCCCGAGTTGCCGGCAACAACAAGGGTATCAACCGACAGCCTATCAACCTCAAGATCTACTCTCCTCATGTTCTTAACTTGACTCTGGTGGATCTGCCGGGACTAACCAAGGTGAGTTTCCTGTTCTTTCCATCTCAACGATCTTTAGCTTCGCTTTGCCCCTGGACATTACTGATCATAGCTCATCCATAGGTCCCCATTGGCGATCAGCCTACCGACATTGAGAAGCAGACTCGAAACCTTATTTCCGAATATATTGCCAAACCTAACAGTATCATCCTTGCCGTGTCTCCCGCTAACGTCGATATCGTTAACTCGGAAGCCCTCAAACTCGCCCGCCATGTTGACCCCCTTGGCCGAAGGACTATTGGCGTCTTGACAAAGGTTGACCTCATGGATCATGGCACAAACGCTCTAGATATTCTTTCAGGCCGCGTCTATCCTCTAAAACTTGGTTTTATCGGCGTTGTCAATCGATCGCAACAGGACATTCAAGGAAATAAGCCTATGGAGGATGCTCTCCAGGCCGAGGCCGACTTTTTCAAGCACCATCCTGCCTATCGTAACATCTCCATTCGATGTGGCACTCACTACCTGGCAAAGACCCTCAACACTACTCTGATGGGTCACATCCGTGAGCGTTTGCCCGACATCAAAGCTCGACTCAACACTCTTATGGGACAGACGCAACAGGAGTTGGCCAGTTACGGTGACATGCATTTCAGTGGAAAGGAGCACCGTGGCTCTCTCATCCTCCAGCAAATGACACGCTTCGCCAACTCTTTCATTTCTTCCATTGACGGTACCTCGACCGAGATATCTACCAAGGAGTTGTGTGGCGGTGCTCGTATTTACTACATTTTCAATTCTGTTTTCGGCAGCGCACTCGACACTATCGACCCTACATCTAACCTCTCCGCACTCGACATCCGGACCGCGATCCGAAACTCTACTGGACCCCGACCTAGTCTTTTTGTGCCGGAGATGGCCTTCGATCTTCTGGTAAAGCCTCAGATCAAGCTTCTGGAAATTCCTAGTCAGCGTTGTGTTGAACTTGTGTACGAAGAGCTGATCAAGATTTGCCACACTTGTGGCTCCACCGAGCTTTCACGATATCCTAGACTTCAGGCCAAGCTCATCGAGACAGTCTCAGACTTGCTCCGTGAGCGTCTTGGTCCTGCTTCGTCATATGTCGAATCACTCATCTCTATCCAGCGCGCCTATATCAATACTAATCACCCTAACTTCCTTGGCGCAGCCGCCGCCATGAGTAACGTAGTCAGTGCAAAGCAGGAGCGAGAAAGGAAAAGGCTGATCCAGGAGGAGCGCGAGCGCCGAGAGAAGCGGCGTCTGCAGGAGCTTGAGGCCGATGGTGATGGCCCTGAAAATGAGGACGGTGTCAGTGGCCCTTTTGATAAGCCTGAAAAGATCAAGTCAGGAAAAACCAAGGCCACGAAGCCTCCTCGAAGCATATCGCCTTCTCTTTCAGTCCGCGAGAACGGAACATCTAGCCTTGCTGCCACTATGAACGCCACGCATTTAAACGGCACTCTTCGTTCTGCTTCACCTGCTCGACTCAATCAACAGGGACTTGGAGGTGCCCGAGATTCATTCTTGAACTACTTTTTCGGCAAGGATGGCCAGACCATTGGCGGCCCCCTTCCCAGCCCTGGCGCCATGCCCAATATGCCTAACGGACGACATATCAGCCAAAACTCGGAGACTAGCTTCCCTATTGTGCGTCGGGAGAGGGAGTTTGCCCGGCCATCTACAGCAACAACAATGGCCCCCGAGGATGACTTGTACGATAGAACAGGGAAGAACTACGGCTTAGCATCCCAGATGGTAAGTTCCGAGGATCTACAGGTGCCCGGTCTCCTCTTCTCACACGAAACTAACCCCCACCACCAGGGTGAATCCGCGGAGCCAGCTATGACAGATCGCGAGGCCATGGAGACAGAGCTTATTCGAGCTCTTATCTCTTCTTACTTCAACATTGTTCGCGAGTCCATCGCCGACCAGGTCCCTAAAGCTGTCATGCATCTCCTCGTTAACCACTGTAAGGACGTCGTTCAGAACCGCCTCGTTAGCGAGCTCTACAAGGAGTCTCTCTTTGAAGAGCTCCTCTACGAGGATGATGGCGTCAAGAAGGAGCGTGAGAAGTGCGAGCGCCTGCTTCAAACCTACCGTGAGGCCGCTAAGATCATTGGTGAGGTGTTGTAGATTCAGCACTGATTTTGATCTACTGGTTTCTGGCAAATGGTCACCATGCGACAGCGTCCCGTTCAACCTGACAATAATGGAGAAAAGAAGGACCGGTAACAGCCATATACGGATGGAAGGATAGATTCGAAGGAGAACGGCGGAACATAACTTGGAAACACCAAACAATGTCGATCGCTTTTGGACGAGGGCTCGGGCTCTTGGACCAATCTTGACTGCTCTGCTCCATTGAGGAACAGAGCAGGAGAAGCAGAATAAAGGAGAGAAACGAGAGAAGAAAAGAGTGTTGTAATTTTGTTCTTTTCATTATCGTCGTTTCCCCTCTTATCTTGTACATCACCAACTGGCATTGGAATTGCGGCCAGACTCAGCTTTAGTTTCTGATAATGGCCCTAATGAGAAGACGGGGTCGGAATACAAGAGGAGGGCTTGTATGTATGGATGTATGTATGTAAAAAAGCAAACCAAACTCGGCTCGTCGTCCTAGCAGAATACACACAATGTACTACTTTATAATATCTGTCAAATGATGAATACGTTCTCTGAACTGCCTGAGGATAGGACCGACTTCAAAGGAAGAAAGACATTACACACACGAAGTTACAGTGATTTGCATATGTAGATATGTATACACGAATTGGCATTAGTTGGTGTCGATTCCTCCATCAAGACACTGAAGTGCATCGAGTAAATCATCGCCGGTTCCCATGGTCCACCGGTGTTGCCCCTGTTGCAAAAGAAGAATATCGTGGGTTGTCGTTATAATTAGGCATAAGAGCAAGTCGACTCGGAATATGAGGATCTGCTTCATAAGTCAGGTTGTAGCCTGAAGGGCCTTGAGCTATTCCTCGTTGAGGGAATATGCTCTGCTCTGGTCGTGGCTGTCGAGTCTCATAGGCATGGTATGGCCTGTCAGCTTGTCGTACAGAGCGCCTGATGAAGTAGTCGCCGTCCGGATGATGAACCTCGACGACTTCATATGCATCTGAATGCTCCAGCGGGGGATGAGTACTGTGTCGATTATAATGGACATGATCGGGATCAGCTGGAGGATCGAAGTGGCGTTCTGGTGGTGCATATTGAGACCGAGGGCTAGGTTCTCTATAATATAATTGGCTATGGCTGTTAAACCATGAGAGTGAAGGTTGGGCCTGCTCGCCAGACTTTTCAGCGTTGAATGGACCATATCTGGATTCCTGGGGTAGGGTATTTCGGGCTCTAAGACCCCTTCCAATCTCCCGCCCAGATTCATCAACATATATGACCTCCTCTTCAACTATTTGGTGGTTCTGAGCCGCATGAGGTTCTTCACACCCCCTTCTTTCAACCTCCGCGTAGCTGGGTGCTGCAGCGACCGAGGTCGGATGATGGCCTTGAGGCCGATCGCCAACAGATGCGCTTCTGTTACGTGGACTAGCTGGTTCTGGGCCCGAATAACGCTGTTCTCGGACGTCACGGTAATCGGACGATTTTTCTTCGCGCCAATGAGCCTTGTTCCGCTGCCCTGTGGGATATGAAACATGATGAGTGGCAACTTCCTGCTCAGTCTCGACTCCAACGTCAACCTTGCTTTTGTTATGTGGATCTTGAAAGTTTTCGAAGTCTGATGGCGAGTAGTTGCCAAATGATGAAGCACTATCAACGGCTTGGGATGCAGGTTTCCCCTGTATCCTGCTAGCCCCGACCATCTTTCGGCCGTATACCTCGCTTGCTGGACGGAGATGCGGTATGTCTGACTCAGACTCGATATGTGTAGAAAGGCGCAGGTCTAGTCGACTTGATGCCAAGGACTGACTTCCCAGATCCGCATGACCTGGCTGCTGCGTTTCCCCCCTCACATGCCCGACATCACTTTGCTGGCGTTCTTCCCTTGATCGATTGTTTGGCAGAGCCGCGAAGATCTGAGCTGGCGTCTGCACTGACAGTCGCGGAGGTGGTGTGTTATTGAGTGTTGTTTGCGCAGGTCTCGAAGCATATTTGTCTATGAAGGCTTGTTCGAACGCCCAGGGAAGAGCCTCCTTAACCAGAGTGTACAAGATGGAGTCTCCCCGAGTCTTGATTTCCAGTCCAGCCATTCGTTCGTTTTCAGGCATTTTTATCATTTCTGTTCGCCAATCTATATGTGCTCGTCCCTGACTCCTTGGCTTTTCGACATGTTCTGACTCAAAATGTTTGGCCAGTTGAGGTACGTGAAATATGTTGTCGTCGTTGCACACCTTGCAAGAAACTCCGTTGAGAGCCCTCAGACTGCGTAATTTCTTATTTTTCGATGTGGCTTCAATGAACAGAGACAACGGTAAGGTCTCGCTCTCGAACTCCTCGAACAGTTTGTTAGCATGGTAAATGGTGACGTAAGCTCTAACTGCTGGCGGGATCTTCTTATGATGCCCAACCTTTGACCAGACAGATTGAGTACTCCTGATGAAACTTTCCTGTTGGTATTGATGAGTGCTGTTGACTGAGGCGATGTTATTGTTATCGTGATAGTTGGAGTATAATCCACACTCGGAAGTATTAGGAACTGAAACTGGAGGTCTTGCGTAGCTGTTCAATTGTCTTTGAGAGCTATGTGCCATCCCTGAAGAAAACAGTCCAGGGTATGAAGAATATGTTGCAGGGTCGTAATATGTTGTTGTTGTTGAGTAAGACGGACCGTAGGTATGGGTTGAATTTTGCCCGTATACAGATATAGGAGGAACTGGAGGCCTGGAACTGTAAAGCGGGAATGGCGGTGCTTCTGCGCCGTAAACAGGCAGAGCATATCCTGCTGGTGTACGAGGTTGAAATACAGAATAGCTTTGTTGAATTGGAATATTTGACACGAGTGAGTTGCGTGGCTCGTTGTCATAATAGGCTTTCTCTTTGGCGAGAGGGTCAGGACAAAAAGGAGGCACTTCTGGCCACTCCGCTCTCCAGTGCACGACAACATTACCCAGACTGAGAGCAACCGTGTGCTTGGCTGCATAGTGTTGAAGCACACCCTCGAATCCAAAGAATTTCAAGACTCCATTCACACCGAGGCAGCTGTTACAAAGAAACAACTCCTTGCGCATAGGTTCGGTACGGGGCTTGACCTTGACATCGAAGACCCACTTCATGTTCTCCAGTGTCAACCGTTGAGTCCAAGGCCCCTCTAGGGGCTCGACAATCGGCTTCTTCCCTGCCGCGATTGTGGCAGCAGTGTCCTTTGCAACTTCGGCATAGAACCTTTTACGAACGTAAAGCAGTACATCTGCGGCGTACTGTGGACAATTTTTTCTCTTGACCTTGGCGCCGTTGTTCCACCCTTCGATGATTTCATCTGCATATTCTGATATGCGCGCTCGAACAGGCCCCTGGATATCATCCCATTCCTGGTCTGTAACTTCTCTTGGTTCCCTAGTGGGCTTGTTGTCAGCATCCATCGTCGGGAGCTTGTCTCCAAGTGTTCGGGGGTTGCAACAACTTTGCTTCTCTCGCAGCTCAGCTTCTACCCTCTGAGCGAGAAGACGGGGCTTCAAGAGTTCCCATGCGTGATCATCAAGCGGCGTGATAAGTTGAAGTGCTGCCTGAAAGGATGGAATATGTGCCAGAACATTCGCAGTCAACGGAGGATCAAGAAGCATGGCTCGATTCTCAATGTCAGTCCGTCTTTGAGCCTTGAGGTGAGCCGCCTCCTCCTTGGTCCGTTTTTGCTGAACTGGAGTGCGTAAGGGGTGGAGGTTAGCCTCTAATTGCACTATTGACCCGCGGGTGTCATCTGCAACAGGTGCTTGGCGATGGTGCTCATCGATTGACTGAGCGGGATCTGATGAAGTCTTACCAATGGGAGCTGAAACAACCGGAGGCGTAAATGAGAATGGAGCTTCTGCTTTGGCAGCAGTCTTCGGTGCCTGAAACTGACCCATCCCACCTGAACCAGCCCATTTTTCCCAACGAGAGGCATCGGCTAGAGCCTGCTTTCCTCGGATCTCTAGACCTTTGATCCACTCTTCGGCAGCAGCAGATCCAAGCACTTTGACGTTTTCGAATTCCAGCTTGATTTGTTCAACATGCTCCGACCAGAAGAGTTTGGTGACCTGGATGTGTGGCGGCACAGTTCCCGCCTGTATCGTACGGGGATGTATAACATGCATATCGGCATCCACAAGTACCGGAGGAAGAGCTGGGAGCAGAACAGAAGGAAATGAAGAAGACAAGAGAAGTTCTAGTTCCTATTGCTGACGTTAGAAATGCACCTGGGGAGAATCCTGGAAAAGCCTACCTTGATGCCCTTTTTCTTCAGGCAATTTCCGCAAGCGAAGACACAAAAGGGGAAAATGGGACAGACGTCAGTTAAACCTGGACCACGACACCAAGCTTCGTTTTTCGGAGATGCTAGCTTTTTCTGGCCCTGCAAACCACAGAGTTGGCAAGACACAGAACAAACGAGACGCCACATTTGAATCTCCGATTTCCCCTTTAGGGGTGCAGGCATGCGCGGCCAAAACAGTCTTCTTGAAGCTTGCCAGATGGTATCTGGCTTCAGTAAAGGAAAGGATGACGGTATGTCATTATAACACACTGGGGAATGAATGGAAAGGGGGTTAAGAAAGGCATGGAATAGTTTGTTGACAGCCAACAAACGACCCAGGTCTCTGGGTGGTACAAGAGTGAAGATATGTTGCCATATCTGTTCTGGGAGTTGCTTGGCTCGATCCTTCACAACACTTTGAGCCAGTGGGCCTGGAAGACCGGCTTGACCAAGCTTAACTTTCTTAGTTTGCTGGACGGCATTGAAATCCATTGACGGCCGCCTTTTTTTCGAGGGCTGGGAGATGGCATCGAGTAGAGCCGCTGCAGGGTCATAGCTAGAGGCTTCTGAGGGCTCATAATCCAGATCATCAGTCATGCGCACGTCGGCCTCGCTTCTACTACTGATTGTTGATGCTCCTGGGGTGACGGTTAAACCAGAGGCGTCGGCCCCTTGATTCTCTGGGATAAGCATCCCTCATCTGACGCGCTACTGAATAGCAGTGATGAGTAAGAACAGGAGGTATAAAAAGAAACAAGTTGCTTGATGGTTCATCAAGCATGTGGAGTGAAAAAGGATGGTCAACACTTGTCTGCGTGAATAAAAAGGAGCAATGGGGAAAGGTATCGCGTTGCAATCTAGTGTAAGTAATAAGGATCGGACGCTCAAACGTCGCCTGCTCCTCTATACAAACCAAACGTTGCTCGTAATGCGGCGTGAAGTAATTTCACAGAGTTGTCTTAAATTGGGGAGCGATACCTTCGAGGAGGGAGAAGGAACCAAAAGCTGAGCTTATCGATAACAGTATCGGCTGTGGGGGGCCACTTTGATTGCCTATGACATAAGCATAGAAGTCACCAACATATTTGCGAGACTTCTAAGAATACAATTTGGGGCCCCACCACGTATTTAAATAAGTAGAGTTGCTTAATTTTACATTTCATTTGTTGCCATCATAGCACCATAGCACAAGACCAACTATTCTATCTGATTGCTGCAGCATCATTGCATGTTGGCATCTCTGCCACCTCCCTGTCCTGGTGCTTGTGACGTGCTTCCACTATGGCCACCCAACGACGAGGTCTGTCCTGGGGATGACTGATCTCCTCCAGCGCCGTAGATCTGAAAACTCTGGTCTGCTCCCCAGTTGGCAATCTGCGTATAGTTTTCGAAGGCGTTCTATTCGAAGTTAGAAATGGGTACAAGTGATCTCTTGATGTGAACGCTTCTTACCCAGTCAAAATTCGCGCCCAGATCCATCCCCGTGTTCGTGTTAGCTCCCATGTTGCTGAACATGGAGGAGAAAGGAGAAGCTGGACCAGCCCCAGCGAATCCATCGGTTTGAAAATCAAGTCCTTCAGACCCAGGCATGCCAAAGTCCATACCCATAAAGGCGGCTGGGTTAGGCGTCGAAAAGGGGTTGGCCGTCACATTGAAATCGGGTAAGCTGTTTGGTGAGACGAAACCCGGGGCCATAGCCGGCGAAACACCAGTCCCAACACCTTGCGTCAGGCCTGGCATTGGCGAAGGAACGCCCGGCATTTCTGAACTGATCGAGGCAGGGTCCTTGATCTTATCTAGCATGATATCAATGACCTTGGCCGCCTTGAATGCTTCCATTGAGGTATCTGCAAGTGTGTTCCAAATTTCTCTCGCTGTTTCTAAACTGCCAATCATTTTGGATCGTTGGTCATCGTCCCAAGTTGAAGCACCCTCATCGTCTTGGGGAACTGAAGACTGCGCGGCAATGTTGTCGAAATGGAGATCAAGAATGATCAGCATTGCAGGCAACGTAAAGTCTTTGGTAGCAATCGACTTTACAAACCAACTGACTGAGCGTAGCCTTCCATTGGATTGTGATTCTCGGTACAATACTGCCAGATGATCGAGTGCAGTCAATGATGCTTCAATTGCAGCTCTCCGAGAGTGTGCATATCTTGCGCTCTGCCTCGCCCTGGGAAGGTATTTGCGGTGAAGCAAGCATAAAATCTTCTGGTATAAAATATCAACATTGAACCTAGCGATGATCAAAGTCACTGGATCATGGGATCCTTCTAATGTCGTTAACTTTAAATGCGGCGGTAATTCTTGCATGATCTGTCGTAGTTTGGCATCAAAGCGAACAATCTCGTCGTAAGGCACATGCTTGCCAACTTGCCCCGTAGCCTGGAGGATGTTGCCTAACTCAAAACATAATCTTGACTTGGCAATCATGTAGGCGATGGGAGTAGCGACAGTCGATGGTCGAGAAGGGGGCAGCTCCTTGATGCTGGGATTGAACTCATCGTCAAATATGTTATTGGGGAGTTGGGTGTCGCAATCATTTTCGTAGATCATGCTGGGTAGAGAAACCTGATGTGAGAAGATTACATCCGACATTCGTACGAGAGCCCACGTCCGCCGTCTCATTTCCTAAGCATGGTCAGCAAATCGATGTTAGCAGCATGCCGACGTTCAGCTTACAGCTTGAAATGGTGTTATTGACGGAAACCATTTGGCATCTCGGTGGTAACCCATTCGATACGCGATTCGAACAATCAGAGACACGATTAGCCACAACCCTAAATCAGCATCCCAGCGAGACGAATATTCTCCAAATACATAGAGTATCATAGTCTCAACCGTGTATTCGTTAGGTTTTGTATAGTCTGATTTGATCAGGCATTGTACCGTGCGTAGCCGGTATTCATTTGCAAGCTCAAGGGTTCGCCCCCTCCACTCAGGAGGTTCGTCGCCGACTTTATGGTAACTCAGCATTGCCAGGCAGAGAACCGAGTAGAGCATACCAAGCCACATAATGGGCGTCTTGTTAGGGTCTTGCCAGTGGTCTTTCAGCTGCTGTTGAAATGTTGGTCCATGAATGATGTTGACAGCATTATCCATGGAGTTGAAGTATCGACTGCAGAGCGTCAGAACAGCAGACTTCGGGGGAAGCTCTGCTCTTATTTCAATCTCGGATGCAGGGAGTGCTCCTAGCAGGAGTGTCGGCCCCTCTCTTGCAGCCATAGGCTTCGAAGATTTGACTCGCTCATAACTTGTTTCTAACTCCTTTTTGTGAGATGTGAAGTAGTTTTTCACCTCAGATATATCGGCAAGGAGGGTATGCCAATGTTCCTGGCCAACGTACAGCGACTTGCCTTTGTCCGTATCAACTTTGAGAAAACCTAAAGACGTGGCCAGTCCCTCCTCTTCGTCACTGTTTTCCTCCTCATCGTAAGCCATTGCATTGTCGTCTCCTTTTCCAGCCTTCGCGGAAGATCCACTGTCCGTGGTGGATTGTGTTGTCGCTGCTCCAGCGGCTGCGGCGGATGCAGCATCTACATTAGCACCTCCGTGCATAAGGGATAAAACTAAGCCTTCTAAACGGTCAATACGATTCTGCATGTCATCAGGACTCGAGTCTCCTTGACTTTGATTCTTCTTGCGTGTAACCGGCGTGGCGTAAGAGCATGAGGTGGTCCCCATACCCTCGCGCTTCGTACAGTTGCTGCAAGGATGACTTCTGTCACATTTTCTGATGGATATCAGTAAAGATGAGGAGTTGAGGTGTCATTTAAACTCACAACCTACGGACGATGTTAGTAAATATTGATGCAATGCTCTGGGGGTAACATACTTGCGCGTCCTACAAGGATAGCAGCTTAGAGGCACGCGATTCCTCTTCCTCACAACGCGGAACTGTTCCTCGGGAGAGCGGGCTCCCTGAGACGAGTTTGTCGAAGGAGGAGTTGGGGTCATTGTGACAAGGGGAACGAAACGGACAGGACGTTTCAACAGATGAGATGAGGGATCCGACTCCAATACTGACAGGCGATGATGAGACAAGAATTGGTCAGCGTCAGGGGAAACCCCATCAATATATTGAATCTTGAGCGGTTGGCGGAAGCCAAAAGAGCCTGTTATGAATAATACAGCGCCCTTCCAGAAACTGCCGCAACTACGGCAAGCTGGTCAACAGAAGACTTGTCTGACCAACCGGGAAATGCGGCTTCCACGAGTCAACCCGCCTGGTGAGCCAATGTCTATGTCGCAACACAGTTGCGCAGAATAATGGAACAGTTTCGCCCCAAACGGTTTCCAGGACCCTGAGGTGGCGTTGATCAAGTCCGACAAGTCCGCGCGCCCTTGGGCCTGCAGCGACAGCGAATTAACACGGTACAGCACAGCCTCCCACTTGAGGCACCGCACAGTATGATACGGTGGAAATGAGAGGGCGGATGGTGATAATCCGTGGAGATATCGGGGGTCGGGGCACCCAAAGCTGCGGTCTGCTGGAGAAGTGTGATGGGGAATTCAAATATGGGTAGGCAGTGGGATTTTGCAGGTCACTCGCTATAGTTGATGACCGAGATTGCAGCGATAGCGAGGTCGCGATCCCGTCAGGGAGGAAGAAGACGGGAACGGGAGGCGAAGATAGCGAGGAAACGACCCAAAAGAAGACGCCTGAGCTCAAGCTACCTATAGAGCGTTACAGATGGATTACAACTCGAGACAGAATGAAATGGATGGAGAATGGCGGTTTGTTTTTTTGTCGAGTCGAAATTACCCAGTAAGCTCAGTCAGTAGAGACAGAGGCTGTGAGGGCAGATGACGCAGGATATCCAACCAAAGGGACAATGAGATGATTGAAGCTGATCATGGAGGTGTCGGTACCTCCGGTGCCTTGCTTCAAAGAAGGAGAGAAATGAGAAGATCTCTGAAAAGGGTGGAAAGGAAAAGGGCTAGATCTGAATCCAATTTTTGGTCTCCAGATGTCCCGTCAGCATCAGCCTTATTAAACCGCCCGGCAGCCTGGGAATGAGGAACAGACGAACTAGGCACCGTAGTCAAGTCAAGGAACGCGTGTGCATCCCAGCATCTATGTTAGATGCAAGTGGTGGGGTTGCTTTACATTCACAGAGACAAGGGTATTTCTTGTCTTCGTTCCTCGATCTAACAGAGCCTTTGTGATACCTCTGGTATCTTGCATGTGCCTTTCCTGTAGGAAACATCCATCACAGTGCTCTCTGCAATTGGCATAGTTACCTGGGCCTCTTTTCCATTAGTTTCTTCAACGTGATGGCTGAAGTCAGCCAGGCGCAGTAAACTCATCACTTAACGGGCGTTATGGCAACTATCTCAATCCAACGAACCACAATCTGCTAAAAAGAGTCAAAGTCACAAATCTTGCTTGCCTAGCCTGTGAGTCATTCTCGTTCATCGGATTCGACATTTGCCGTATGGATGCTCGGATTTCGGAGCCGGCCCATGTTTATCACCGATATTTGTCATTACCCTCCATCACACCACATTCTTCACTCCGGTATCTGAGGCCTTCTACAGGTAGCCAATTCCCTGACTTACAGTACTATCAAGGACGCTGTGTCAATCCCATCATATAGTACGATGCAAACCAAGCATTGGAAGTCAGCGGTAAATCCACCGCTTTGGCAAATTACAATGTGGCTGCAGCTAAGATCGCATGGAAATGGTGGTATTTACATTTCTCTCCATGCTTTACTATTCTATTCCTGTAGATATTGTGAACCTCTTCCCATCCAGCTTCAACATCCAGCTTTAAGAATAAGCTGATATGAGCGCTTAAAAGTATTCGGGAGCGCATGGTACAGCCTAACTATTCAGTGAGCCATTAGTTGCATGATAGGTTCGATAAGAGTTCATCAGCGCGGCTTTAGATGGCCACAATATTCTTGGATAAAGTCCCTGCGCCATAGCTTTCAACCTCCTGGGACTTCAGGACTTCTTGGCTTCGTTTTCTCTCTTCAATTTGCCGCTTGTCAAACCACCAGCCGGAATGCTTGACTATCGCATTGCCGGATACTATCACTCCGAAGGTTGGGTTTTACCAGCGCCAGGTAGTGCAGTATTCAGCAGTACGCGCCAGGCTATTGTCACGCTTTCGAAACATAAATGCGTCATGGGTTTCGTAACGTATGTATTCCGCTTCAAACAGCTGCGGGAGCACTGACGCTGTACTTGGTAAGGAACTCGGCGTCGTTGGCCATTTCCTCCTTGACCTATGGGTTTGTCAGCATTAGCCAATGCGAAAATGCGAATGCAGCTTACAATATCCAGTCCACCAACAAGCTCGCCATCGATCCAGAGCTGCGGGTATGTTGGCCAGTCCGCAAATTCCTTGAGCCCCTGTCTAACCTCGTCGTCGGCGAGAATATTGAAGAAACCATACTTGACCGAGTTGTCGCGAAGTAGTCCAACCAATTGTCTGGAGAAGCCACATTGAGGAGAGCTGGGTGTGCCTTTCATAAAGAGCATGACGGGTGCAGCCTTCACGAGGTCCCCAAGACGCTTGAAAAGCTCCTCCTTCTTCTTCTCGGGATCTTGCTCCTCGGCTTCGGCATCGTTGGTATCGATACCGTTTTGTGCGCTTGCCTCATTCTGACCAGATTGCTTTGCCTGTGCCTCGATCGCCGTGCGCACCTTTACGGCACTACTTCCGCTCACAGTCTCGACAACTTGGCCGTTCCTTAAAAGGACAAGGAACGGGACAGCAGTGACATCGTACGTCTCGCTGAGGTCGCTCAGATCCTCTGCGTTGATAGAAACCCACTTTGTGGTAGGAGTTTCGGTGACTGGATATTCGGAAGCGAGGGTCGACAGGACGGTGGCCATTTGCGCGCATGGTGCGGCCCACGGCGCATGGAACGATGCAACAACGAGGGTAGTGGAAGGGACAGAACTGAGCAGCTGCTCCCACTCGGGGATACTGTTAATTTCCGTGATGGTAGACATTTTGGTGATGGTAAGATGGACGCGTCAGGGTTTCGATCAGATAAGGGAGAGAGAGAAACAGTCGGAGTCGAATTGGTTTAAGGCAATCCGGTCAGTAGCAACTCATTACGGAGTAATGTCCACGGGATTTTGGGGGGCAAAGGTTCAATTTGGCGGGGTACAAATACTGGTATCCAATGACAGGCAAAGTGTAGGAAAAAAGAGGGAAAGGAATTCTCTATAAGAGCACGGCACTTAGGATTTGAGGTTATAACTCTACTTCAAGTAAAAACTCCAGTAAAGCTTAGAACACATAAGTTCATGCTTATGTGAAAATTACTGGCACTTATTATCATCAAAGAAAATCAGGGTCTCTCAGTTTTCACAAACTCGGAGGGAAAGTCTCATACAGAGAGAGGAGGGGCAACAGATTGTGCAAATAGAAAAATGTCCTTGCGTCATTTCCTTTGGCTTGATTATCTTTATGTCTAGTGGATAGGTAATGTCAACCCTCCGCTGTCGGAGCTGGATACTTGCACATAGCCTTGCTAGATGCATTCTGATGTGTAATGCTGACATTGACAGCTCCCAACGCTATAACCAGTTAACAGCTCATCAAATCATCACAACGGAGCACACAACGCATACAAGCATGAACAGCACAGCTTGACCCCGCTCAGCCCACTGTAGGCCAGCTAGACCGCCCCGAGGTTGGGCATTTTTTAAGCTACCAACATTAGGTCTACCTTTGATGCAGACGCCGTACAAAGCTACATCATCAGCCACACTCCAAGAAACCTACCTACTTCTGGGATCTTTTACTGTATGGTTTCCATAAGGTAGCCTCTACCCAAGGTTCCCACCATCCCCGATCTACGTTCAGCTTCCTTTCCCAACTTCTCCCAAATACAGCTTCCACAGCAATATCTCGACGCTGTGCGATCCAGACGTACAGGAGAATTGACACGATAATCCCTCCCCTGGCTACACCTCCGGAACTTTTATCTTCTCTCTCCGTGTGGAGCTGCCACCGCCGCAGCAACGGTGCCAACGTCACCCCCAACCTCCGTCATCCTAGCTCGTCAGCTTCAGCTTTAAGTCTACCTAACTCCGTCCTAACATCTCAAGAATTCCCAAAATGGCATCTCTCAATACCTCGATAAATGGCCCGTCCATTAAGAGCAGTTACAACAGTGTTGTTAACGGTGCCCTGCCATCCTCCGACTCTCCCACTCATGCTCACTGGGCTCTTTTCTCGGTCCAGGCACCTCTTTTGAATGCTTTCCAAGACAGCGGAGCTAAGGAGAGTATTCTTAAAGTCCAAGGAACAGGCGGTACGTTACACAAGGGGATGTCTATCATCCCACCAGCCCGCTAACATGTATGTAGAAAGCGACCTCGCCGATCTGATTGAGGACTTTAGCGAAGGGCGCATGCAATTCGCATTCGCCAAGGTCAAGGATCCTAACAGTGGCCTTCCCAAGAACATATTGATCGCATGGTGTGGAGGGGGAGTTCCTGAGCGAACCAAGGGCTACTTCACCAGTCATCTTGCTGCGGTTTCCAAGATCCTCCACGGATACCATGTTCAGATTACCGCTCGCTCCGAGAGCGATCTCGAAATTGACTCCATCATGCAAAAGGTGGCCGATGCTTCCGGCGCCAAGTACTCAACTGGAAGCTCAGACAGTCCTCGTTCTGCTGCACCTCCTCCTGTCAAGACCAAGCCTGTCTTCACCCCAACAGCCTCCAGCCGTGCCAACCCACTCGTCGCTGCTCGATCCAAAAGAGACGAAAATGTCGATGAGGATGGATGGGGTGCTGATGCTCCTCCTGTCACGAGGACTCAGATCGAAAAGGTCGAGTCTGCTTACAAGCCTACAAAGGTCAACATTGCTGATCTCAGCAAGCAACCGACGGCGACTACCAGCGGAAGCGCCCCCGTCAAGCGCGACGACACACCAGGTGACGTGGTAAAGGGCGGTTATCAACCCATTGGCAAGGTCGATATTGCTGCTATTCGTGCTCAGGCTCAAAAAGACCAGGATGACAGGCCAACTCCTGTGAAAGGATCCTACGAACCCGTTGGAAAGGTTGACATTGCTGCAATCCGGGCACAGGCTAAGCCTGTTGCCTCGGAGAAACCTCAAGAGGACGAGTCTCGACCTGTGTCGGAACGCATGTCCGCTTTCTCTCAGCCAGCTCAGTCGGAACGTCTAACATCCCTTCCTAAACCCAAGGTCGCCAACAAGTTCGGTGGCGCAGGAGGCTTTTCAGGCACAAAGGCTCCCACACCCGGCGGTTTGGGCTTTGGGGCTCCCGCTCCTGCCAAGTCTGCCCCTGTTGGTGCTGCAAGCCGTACATTTGCTGATCAAGGCGGAAAGACTCCTGCACAACTATGGGCCGAGCGAAAGGCCAGGGAGAGAGGGGAAGACACCGCCAGTGCTCCCGCCCCTGCTCCTGTTGGTAGTACTTCTCCTGTTCAGCCACAGAAGAGCGGGAGCGAGTGGAAGAGTGGCTACTCTGGTAAGAGCTGGGCACCAGTGCAGACCGGTGATTATGGTCGTGGTGTACCTGGACAGATTAGCCAGGAAAACACAGGCGAGCAACCTGAGGATACACCAGCATCGCCATCAGGTGTGTCAGCTCTGCGAGACCGTTTCAAGGACACTGCCCCTATCAGTGCAGGAGCCCCTCCCCTTCCCGCTGCTCGCCCTGCAGAGGACGACACTACACCACCGCCTGTCCCTAGCGGCCGACCGTCAGGAGGCTTTGCCCTTCACGGGCTTCCTAACCGACCAGCACCTGCCGATGAGCAGGGCGACGAACGAGAAGACCCCTCCGCTTACCAAACAGCTGCAGAGCGTGAGAGATCCCCCTCGCCCCCTCGTGTTGCTGTTCCAGTCAGTCGTGGACCTGTGCCAGAAGTTGACACCCCGCCTGAGCAGCGTGCTCCACCTCCTATTACTCCTAGCCAGATTGATGTACCCAAAGAGTCTGATCTTGCAGACGATAAGGAGGTCTCATCTACCGCTCGTTTTGCCGGCGGTGCGGCTGCAGGCATTGCCGTAGGGGCTGCTGTTGGGGTCGGGGCTGCTGCTGCTGCTGGCGCTCTCGAGCGTGAGCCTAGCCCAGAGCCAGAGTCTCATCACGCTCCTGAACCCGCAGCTCAGCCAGCTCAAGAGTCTCAGGGAGGTTACCGTGCCGTGATCCAATACGACTACGAGAAGGCTGAAGACAACGAAATCGACCTGCTCGAAGGCGATATTGTCACTAACATTGACATGGTGGATGAAGATTGGTGGATGGGCACCAACTCACGAGGTGAGAGCGGCCTATTCCCTAGCAATTACGTTGAACTGGTGGGAGATGACGAGTCTGAGCAACCGGCTGCTGCTGCGACGGCGCCTCCTCCACCACCTGTTGCCGAGCCCGAGCCCGAGCCCGAGCCTCAGGCTCCGGAGCAGCAGGCCGGCCACACGGCTGTTGCCCTCTACGATTACGAGGCGGCAGAAGATAATGGTAAGATCCACACTCACGCTAAAGAACCAGTTACTGACTCCTACTTGCAGAATTGAGCTTCCCTGAAGACGCCACAATTACCAATTTGGAGTTCCCTGACGAGGATTGGTGGTTTGGGCACTATGCTGGACAAGCCGGTCTATTCCCTGCCAATTACGTGCAACTCAACCAGTGATCTTCGGGCGTGCTTTATTATCAATAATGAGGCGAAAGGAATGTATTAAAGCCTATGGGGTGGGGGAAAACTTGACAGTAGATGAAAGAACGCTATCAGCTCGCGTACAGTTTCAAAACAAATGATTCAATGTTCTATATTCATATCAATTGGTTATATCGATAGTATTTGATACAATAGCTCTTGCCGTGTATTTGGTAATGACGAGCTACGCCCATCGATCGGTGAGTACGCCCAGGTGTTGAACCGCACTCAGCTGTTCCATCCGGTTACTGGATCTGTTTGTCCTGATAATGCCACGCCCGCCATCTCTGCGAGAGAGAACGTCATATATTAATTAATCAAGGAGGAGGTTATTCGTAAAGGCTTTTACAAATTGATTGAGGAGGTGCAATGATTCTCAGAGTTTTCATGAGCCATGCACGGGCTTATTATATATCGTGGGGATCGTATTTACTTCGTTTGCTGAGGCAGGCTGCTTAAAAGAGGCAGTCACAGCAATCGATGCTAGAGGCGATACACATTAGTATGTATTCGCTTTGGTTTGGTTTTGTGCATGCGCAGAGCTCAATTGGTGCTAGTCAGGAGCCTCCAGTAGTTGATGACGCCAATGGCTCCACGAGAGTTGACTTACCAGCACTCGCATCCCTCTTCAGCAACACAGCAACAGCACATGGCCGCCAGACAAGCTGTCAAGCAGCCACCGCCGCCCCGCTTGCCACCACTTTGTTGAGGAGGTGCTTGTTGGTATTGCATGGGAGGTTGGCCTTGGGGTGGACCATAATATTGCCCTTGAGGGGGACCATACTGTCCCTGGGGAGGGCCATACTGGCCTTGGGGAGGGCCGTAAGACTGCGAAACAAGATAGTTAGCAACCGCGATCAAGGGTTTTTTAATGCGATTGGGTAACGAACTGGTTGGGGATGCTGAGGGTAACCGCCGCCGCCGCCGCCGCCGCCGTAGTAATCTTGAGCAGACATGGTACAGATAAACGAAGCTGGTGTTGCTGCGATTGAGGTGCGTACGATAGACCGCCTAGAAGTGATGTATAATGAGGAAGCGCAGGAGAGATGCCGCCTTAGGAAGAAATGATGGAGATGATGGTGGAGAAGAAGTACCTAACGTTGCGCCCGCCATGTAAGAAGTACCTATCCAGGTCACGGGCAGTGGACCTTCAATTGGCCATCGGCAACTGCCTAGGTGCTACCTACTAAAGACAGCCATCTTAATAGAGCATTTGGAACTGGAACAAGGAAGAAGCTTGATCAACCAATTAGATGCTCGTAATGCCTGCTGCGGGGAGGGTCCCCCGTCGCCCTAAGGTCGGTCTGATCGGTAGTGCGGCATGAACGAGATGTTAGTCTTGGGAAGTAAGAAAACTTCTAACCTTGAGGCAGGGTGCCAAAAAATACTCAGTCTAGGTATAATCCATTTAATACACCCAATTCTAATCAATTTACCTGAGTATTTTTGTCACTTACTCTAGATGTCTCAAGTTTTCTTGCCCCCTCCAAGTTCCCATGAGTCTATAACCACTCTATACTGGAGGTCGAACATCTCGAGGTTCGGATTGATCAACTGATGTCATATTCAGCCAACAACAGATGTGTCAGCCACAACCCGCCGGTGTCTCTCCAAAACGCCATCCCCCGGTAGAACCCCATCTCTCATACATTGTAGATGGCCACCATGACGAAGCTTTGCCTCCTGAGACGCGTAAAATATACCACAGTTAGCACTGCTCTCGGGTTACCCGTGCCGTCCTTACCGAGAACGGGCCATCGAGGCTCTGTGCTGACAGTTGTACTTCTATTCGCTTGGGCCTCTCAGCCACTTCCAATTACCAGTGGTCTTTGTTTGATGAATCAACCGAAGTCCCGAGATATCTGGTATTGCTTGCATCTTGGTAAGCATTTCTTCGAGATATGATTCTCCTATCCTGGTAACCAATTAGTGACGATCTAAAAATGTTGCTGTAAAACGAGGCTCAGGATGGTAAGGAAATATTGAGGTTGATTCTTCAAACTACAGCATAGTAGCCGCTATTGCAGTATTTATTGGATACACTGCTAATATGGAAGTCGATCAATTGTGAGTTCTTCGCGCCAACAAATCTCATTCAAGGTCACAAAACCCACAAAGATACAACAAAATGTCGAATAAAATCACGTGTTCTTTTCGTTCCAGACTGCAACCGCAGTCAAATACAAAAAATGGCCTTCCAGAACCTGATAGAGATTGCATCCACTGCTTCAAATCATTAGAGCATGGGACTCCCTGCAAATCTCGTGCCTTTTATCCCGTGGCCCTCCCCTCCATCATGAAACTACCGAAAATGCACAACGTGACATGGCGTGTCCAGTTCTCGATGATTTACTACTCATCCTCGCCCTGGGGCTCCTCAATCTCCTCCTCATCGTCGTCGTCGAAGCTGCCAGCAGGCACCTCGTACAGACGGAGGATAGACTTGTTCGGGTCCTTGACGAGGACAAACTTGGCATCTTGGCTCTCGCTGCTAAGACACATGTCGGCGATAGTGCGAACAATACCCCAACCGTTGGAGAGAGAGAGGTTCATCTGGTTTGCGAAATCGCGGGGCTTCCAGCCAATAACGCCCAATACGACGTGCTTGTCATTAGAGCGGGGGGTCAGACGGGAAACAAAACTGCAAATCGGTCAGCAAAACATTCAGGTATCAGTGAAATAGCAAACCTACCCAAGCTTCATCACGTCTGCATTGGCAAGGATGCTCTGCACTGTCCAGCGGGCAAGCTTGCAACTGTTGTTCTTCATCTCAGTAGCGACAACAGCACCACGCTGGGTAACAAGCTTGCTTCGCCAGTCAAGAGCGCCACCACTGCCTTGAGCCTTGCTGTCAAACTCGTTGAGAGCATGGATGCTGACATGCTGATCCTCGCCGCTGATGGCGTTCCTCTGAACGGCGTCGACCTCTGTTCGGACGACGAGGTGGACAGGCTCCTCCTCGTTGAGGGAAAGGTCGAAGCGTCGGTACTTGTAGGCCTTGCTGGCAGGAGGGTCGGTATCCTCGGAGGAGTTGTAGAAGGGGTTGCCGTGAGCCATAGTGACCTTTGACGACTCGCTCTCGATGACAACCTGGTTAGTGAAGTTATGGTTGATGTAGGTGGCCTCTTCGGCGAGGGCATTGGGTTGGTTGATGGTGTCCTTACTACCATCAGCAGCATCGAGAGGAGCATCGGCGGCATTCTCATTAACTGTCACCATATCAAGAGCGGCATTATCACGCTTGTCCAAGAAGATCTTGTTGCCCTGTCGAGAGATGACAATGTCCCAGGGGTAAACGGATCGAGGAGAGCACATGAGCATGGACAAAATGCTATCTGTGGCGAAGATAGTTGCTTCATCCTTCTCGGCAAGCTCTTGGATTACGGGATCAGATGAGGTCGTAACGTTGTAGGCAGCACGGTCGATTGGTGTAAGCTTCTTCTCGGCGCCCTTGACAGGCTGCTTGTCGTATGAGCGATCATAGTGGTAGAGGAAACCGTAGTCATCAATATCCTCGCCCTCATCGGTGTCGAGATTCAGTTTAGCCAAGCGGTTGAAGTCGATCTCCTCAAGAAGCTTCCACTCGGCCTTGACATTGATACTGGCGTCTCGGTTACGGGCAGGCTTGTCATAATCCTTCCAGCCAAAGCGGCGACCGCCACGACCAGCAGTGGATCGACCACCTCGGTCGTACCCCTGTCGGCCAGCGGCACCGGCGCCGCCTCTCTGAAGCTGGGTTCGTCCGCCCCGGGCACCGGCCTGACCTCCGCGTTGGCCACGGCCACGAGTGAAGACGGCCCCGCGGCCGTATCTTGACTTTGTCGAGTCTCGGACGTTACTAACAACCGAGAATGTTGATTCGTCCTCGGCGGGGGGGGCATTAAAGGTGATGGCATGGCTAGAGCCATAGACTTGTTGGTCTACAGTAATGATTGCGGTCAGCCAAGAGCTCATTCAAGACGAGTGTGGTCTCGACAGAGAATAGAACAACACGATATGACCTACCTCGGAAATTCCTGTTGTACTGTGCTCGTCCACCTCGCTCTCTATCCTTGCCCTCTGCAGTCCAGTCGGCCATGCGTCCCAGCTTGTCACCCTTGGAGAAAGGCGCATATGGCACGCCGTTGAGGGTAGTCTCTGTGGTGACTGCAGGACCCCAACCGTCACCGGCGGGGCAGCTTTCGCAGATCTTGACGTAGTCGAGAGAGTCCGCCATTTTGGTAAGAACAGTATCGACGATTTCCTTGCGCTTTCGGGTGCGAGATAGATGAAACCAAAGAAGCTCGGTGTTGGCTTCGGAAGCGGGGGATGCGTCAATCAATCTTTCGGTTCACAAACGATGCTAGAATTTGGACATCCACGACGAATTTGTGGTGGGGTGGAGTGGGGCTTGAAAAAAACAGGTACTCAAGCCCCGCGGTGCTGATTGTGTGCCTCAGCCACTCAGCCACACTTATCAGGCATAGATGGTAAAGGTAAACTTCAATTAACATGTCAATGCAAGGTAGATCGTTTTGAACGAATATAGGTCAAAGTTGACTTGTGATGTTGCGCTCCCTGGAAGGTACCTTAGTATGCTCCTCTTGTTGTTTGCAAGTAAGAGGGTCGCAGGAGAGATCGGGACAGATGTGATTCCGATGGATTTCGTAACTTATAATAGCCAGAAGAGGGAGGGAGATGTATTGGAGATATGCTCATAACTACGATGTTAAAACATCACAGCAAGTGCGAGCATCCAAATAATAGCTGCAAACTTGAAAAGTACAAACAAACTCCTATTCACCCATCATCGTGTCCTTGCCGCTGAACACATTGTCGATAGCATCTCGCACCTCAAACTCCTCCATCACAGCACCAAAGCTTGATCAAGTCAGTATATATGCTGGCGGAACATCGCAGAAAACTTACCCATAACATCTCACTTTTCGAACGAGCTCTTCACTCAGCTTTCGGAAGTCAACCGCCTCCAGCTCATTTGCCCTTGGGTGTGACATGAGCATACCCCAAGACATGATAGGAGTTACCTCACCATCGAGGTCGATACTCTTACTTAGATCCAACAAGGTGGCAAGGTCTGCCTTTGGAACTTCCCATGTCTTCTGGTTCGTATCGCCATCCAATGGAATATGGGTTTTCCCGAAGGGCAAACCTGGCCTTGTTTCTGGAGCCGGATCTGGTGGGCACGATGCCATAAGTGCATGACCGCAGGGCTCACCTTCAGGTTCAGATGCTCTCTCAACCATGAACTGAATATGCGTCATGCACGGCCTCTCGAGACTATATGTATCCGTGGTCTGTTAGCTGATCTAACCATCAACATGTCCTGCCAAAGCTCACCCATGGCGCAATGCAACCGCGTCATATCACACAAAGGGATCACTGGGGATTATTCGAGTAGGAGTTATCGTACGTTAGAACGAAGTCAATGCCAGCCTGTTCCAGCTCAGGGTTTCCACGATAAAGCGGCGGAGGCATGCCGTGCGATCGGCCTGTCGTGGAACCTTGATTGACGACCACAGGTAGGTTCAATGGTGAGTCAACCGATGGCGCTGTCGATCGCGAGGTCAAGGGCGGAGAACTTGTATTGGCTGAGCCGGGACCACGACTCGTCGCGCTGCCTGCTACATGCGGGCTGCTATGCTGAAGCCCAGCCTGTGCCAAAGTGTCTCGCAGCCGTTTGTTCTCATCGGCCAATCTCTCCCTATCCAATGAAACGTTGCTAAAGACCTCTTTAAGGCGAAGAACTTCATCTTCCAGTGCCTTGATGTAGAGCTCCTTTCTTTCGCGATGTGTTCTGACAAAGGACACATGTCAGATACAGGCATTTGTCAAGCTGCGTAACATTACCTCTGTGCCTGACGATTCAACTCTTGGCGCCTGGTCAATGCAGGCTTGCTGTTGGGCTTGGGCCCTCGCTTCTTGGGTGGATTTCCATCTAAAGCATCAATCAGTCCCGTGAGCAGCAACACGGCAACGGAGCCATGTCTGAAATGCCTACCGCGCGTTGTCCTCTTATCGGTTAGACTCTTGTAAAGATCGGGATCGAGGGCGGAGGCCGCAGTATTGTCATCCTCTGAGCTGACGACAACTCGATCTGGCGAGAGTGACGAAGAGAAGGAACGCTCTGTTGCGCCAACAAGATTGGCATTGAAGGCAGCCATACTGGCCACCTAGGAGTAGTGTCGTGCGTTAATCACTTAGACCTCAAGAACTATGAGGTTGGAGACAGAATCGCCAGAATAAAACTGTTGTTTGTAGAAAGGACCGTCGTGGCTGTGCTCCTGTATCAGGAATCGTTGGGGGATCAGAGACGCCCCAGCTGTGTATTATGCCGGTACCCGACTATCAGGCTGTATGCCTTTTGTAATTCACAGGAATTTGATCAGCGAGAGGCGATTAATACACACCACATTAGTGCCACATAGCTTGCTGCAATGATTTGAGATACTTGAGCAAAGAGGTTTATTACTTGGTCAGATTGATGATCGCGTGCAATTCTAGAACCGGAGAAAGTTGTTAACGTATTAGTCAGAGTCCTGTGTGAGTTGGCGCCACTGAATCACCTACTGCATCACTGCATTGGGTCCTGGCAGTTGTGTAAGGTACCTTATAGTAAGTACCTCCTTAGCATCCCATGATTTCTATCTGGGTACAAAGTCAATGTACCTCTTACAGTGATGCACCTTAGCCGACTAGGTAGGTGAGTTGGAAGGTTCCTACTTTAGTATTGGGCATAAGTAGGGGCTATTTCTAGTAGCTTCAGTGGTCTATATACGGTTACTTTACTATATAAGCCCCTATAAATTAGTAAGCTTATAGTACCTTTATAGGTATCCTTACCTAACCTTCAATTTTTATAGCTTATACCTTAACTAATTAGAATATTAGATTATATACTAAAACCTCTTAACCTATTATATAATAAGTATAGGTTAATTAAATTTTAATACTTTTATTTTCTTAATATAATTAGTATTAAATTATAATATAGTTATAGTATATAGATTATTAAAGTTATTAGAAATAGCCCTTACTTATGCCTAATATTAAAGTACCAGTTAAAAACATCTTTATAAGGGAGATAGCTGAAGTACCTTAGGCGGTGAAGTTCAGGTGTCAAGTGCTAACGACTACCTACACTTTAAAGGCAAGTTTTTTCGATAATGGGATGGTTAGGTCCCAATAGTGAGGAATGTTCCATATCATCAACAAGGTATTAGAGAGAGAGAGAGAGAAAGGGCGTCACTAGGAGCTTTGGGACTAGTTTAGGCTTCTGAAGCGGCATAGAAGAGTCCAGTTTGAGGGGCTGGGAGTCTGATTGAGAGTGGAAGCATAGATTCCCGTCCATTCTTGTGAATTGGCGTTGCCCCGTGCTTGGTGCCCCATGCCACGAACAGAGGGGATTTCGCATCCGCTGTCAGTTTAACTTTCATTTACAATTGTCCAGTGGTGTTCTACCATTGATCCTTTGAAAAGCCATAATAATCCGTCCACTCTGTTCTGTTAGATATATCACTCTCTTCCAGACAAAGAAGGGTAATAAGTAGGCAGATACAGTTGTTCGCCAACATTTGAAATGACGATAGGGATGTAGTTAGGTAAACAGCCCAGCATTGATCGGTAGCATCTTTGATCACTTGCCAGAAACAACTCTAGATGTTACTATTCTGATGAAGGGATTTAAGAGATGATACCGGCAACAACAAGGCAGGGTCGACAGCCCCGATCAACCTTGACCATGGGTCTGAGGCGTTCAGCTTGAAGTGATTTAGGTTGTATCGTCTTACAAATCCACTAACAAAGACAGGCGTTCAATCTTCCATCATATTCACTACAATATCTTCAATGAGTGGTCATGGGATATACTCTCAGATCACTCGAAATTTACTTGCTCATGGGCAGCTGAATCTGTGTGAACCCTTTCAATATCTGATAGATCAAGGCAACGCATTAAACACTACACCATATTTCATATACAATTTAGGAAGTATCAACACCAACGTTAGCCTGAATCCAATACAGAGTCTCAATAATTACGCGAATAAATGATAATAGGTGCTTACATACTTCACCGACCTCAGTTGGAGCAGTGGTCAGATCAGTGAATGTGCTGAGATGCTACGTAACCGCCAAGCAGCGTATCCGTACAAGCGCTTAGTTTCTACCAGTCTTCATCGGATTTGGGAGAGCCAGGAGTCTTTAAGAAAGGAAGGTCTTTCCGAAGAATAAGACAATGAGGCCTCGGCTTTCAACAGCCAGAAGGAAAGAAAAAAAAAGAGAAAGAAAAAAACCCGAATGCTGGGCACTCTGGCTTCACACTTTTCTACCAGCTTCGAAACCCTAAAGTTCTTTGCAGAAAATTCATCCGTTCCTCGTCACCCTGGTGAGATAGACATTACATACTGGGCACACACGATAAAGTCACTACGTATACATATGACTAGATGTAAGAAAGCGCCAATCCACCGACTTCAAACAAACAGTTACTCAATGTGCCTTCAAGGTAACAGTTGCAAGTGGCTTGGTTTTCCTTGATTCCCCGAATTCTAGCTCGATGCTCTCAAAGGACACTTGAGAGACGAATCACTTGCAAAATACCGGCAGTTGAAGTGGGTGCATGAAATGTGACTATGCAGCCGTTGAATGTTGGATGCTCAGGCATTAAATAAGTGATGTTATTGGTCCTGGTTACGCATTTATTTTGGTCAGGGTGTGAAGCTGGAGGCTTGTATAAACACTCATGGTCACCAAATGGGTAACATGGCATAAGATGATGGTGACTGGTATTGCAGCTAAAATCTTGGGGTGGGAGGGGAAATAGCACCAGCATCAGCTCACTTCTATGGTGAACCAGAGATACTCGTCCAAATAAGCCTGGTTGCCCCAGTTGAACGTGGAGTTGATCATTCGGTGACGCAGAAGAGATGAGGTCAGCCCGTGTGAAAAGAAGAGGCAGCGGTGAGCAATAAAAACATGGCCCACGAAACACAATAGTAGTATGAGTAGTCGCTGGGTGCATCAAACATATTGATCATGCACTCTCCATCACTATGCCATATTCATAGCCCTTGTCGATGTAATTGTGACAAAGTCACCGTATCTACCTACGTAGCTAACCTACACTTGCAACCCTCCTAAGTCGCAGCAACACTAATCGAGGAAGCGAGCACGCAATGCCTCAAGCACAGGCAGGGAAAGCTACTATAGAATTAATCAAAATGACAACCAGTTGCACATGGTATGAGGAGAAAACATTACTAAACTTGGATTATGAGTTAACATGCCGCTACTACGAAATCACAGGCTTGATACTGCAACCCTCAAATCGAAGCTATCCATATGGCAAATAGTGGTTAATAAGCCGATAACTTAACACAGCGCAGGAAGGATCGCAAGGAGACGGGGGAAAGGTTCGTGGAAGGGGACATAGCAATTGCGGCTTGACGAATTGTTGCCTCTGGGCTTGCTTCTGCTTCAAAATGTCCGGTCCGTTTCCGCGACGCCCGTTGCTGGCGAGTGACCAGTTCAATGATAACCCTTCGCAACCCGTCACCTGGGGCACAGGATGCTAACTTTGGATCTACCTCCGTCAACTCCTGCATCTGCATCTGCACCGACGGCCGCGTCTGCGCCCCCAGGTAAGACAGCAGGAAACTGGACGCCATTGGGCTGTCGATTGGTGGACAAGATTTGTGATGCTGCCACAGGAGGCGGAGATCATCAGTTTTACGCTCTGCGATCTTCGTGCTGCAGCCCAAAAGAGGCACCTGATGAAAGAGACTTTTCCATATTTTACCCTCTGATGGCACGCGAAGTCCCCCTTCGGCCCTCAAATGGATTTATGGAAGGATAGTTTGGGGATGGAGCCTCGATCGACACCAACAGTCCAATGGCTTTTCGTGTGATACCTGGAGAAAGGAACTATAATGCTTCCCCCCTTTCAGTCTCTCTAGTCTGTCCATCGAATGCACCCTTTTATCAATGTGACAAAAACTTTGGTCGTTGGAAGAAAATGGAGGGGGGACCTCTAGGGACGGGCCTAGGATTGCATGAAACAATGCCCGACCTAACAAAAGCTGACGATAGTAGAACGCCAAACAAACCAAACACCCACCCCACAGCACCCTGTCATCCTTCTGGTGGATATAAATACTTCAATAGCTGTCAATGTCATTTGACATCACTGGAGTAACTAACTACTTGGTATTACATATTTCCGGTTTGGCGAGCATAGCGAATAAAAAATCCATATGAAATTGGGTCATTCAGTCGATATCACCAGGGTTAAAGAAGCAATGGATCGCAAAGCCATTGATTGGAAAGCGGGCGCTGGGCACCCACTGCCCAGTGGAACATCATGGGCGGAGGCCATAGCTTGCATCAGAACCGTCAGTAAAGCGCTGTAAAAAAACCCATACCCGCAAGATGTTGTAGCTTTGCAGGGCTACCTAGGAGCTTGATTCCTGGGAGATGGTGGGTGGTGATTGGTCCAGTAGCGCCTTTCCCCGCTTATTGTATCATGAGAGGAACGCGCTTTCACGATAGCCCAAGGAGCCATCGCTCACCTGGGCCAAACTTTGTCTTTCTTCCCCCTCGAGGCTTAACGGCAATTCTTAACCCCCGTTCTGCAGTATTAAGCAAATGCTCACGAGGACTGAATAGACCAGGCAACTTAAAAACCAGATCTTTCGATTGTGCTGTCAATTCTAGTCGACTCCCTTTTACCTCATCTCGCCTTGCTCGAGCAGGTGCCCACGGTCACGATCACGGTACGGTACCATCACGTTTGGCCCCGTTCTCGGCTACACCTGAAGACGCCCACACGCTTATACAACGTCACCCTTTGACTTCCAGGCGTTAGGAAAATTCGATATCGATCTTATTTTCTGGTTCATGCTTAGAACTTGTACAGCGTCAGCCCGAGCACCCTCGCTGTCGACCCTCAGTCATGTCTCCAAGTCTCGCGGGTCTGTAGTTCTGGCGCCCTTGCCAGACCCCGAGTCTCCCCACTTGTGCTTCTACTGGAGCTGCCAGCTATCCTAACGTCGGGCCCTGGCCTAAAAACCCACGGTCAACGATACCTGCGAAACATCGACCGCAATATCTATTTCTGGTTTGCCCGTCAGCCGCTTTTGAGACAAGATGGACTCCCTCTCTGGTGCCACCCTGGCACCCCCGGCAGTTGCCTCTCTAAGGGCACAACAAACAACTGCTATGGAGAGGTCTTTGAGTCAGGACATCCGGGAAGAGCGCGAGGAGCTCCGAGAAGCTGCTGAACAGACTCTCAATACCATCGTGGACCTCAATCTCGATGGAACAATTAAATGGGTCAGTCCCTCGTGGACTGATGTGGTAGGCACCCAGTTCGAGACAGTCAATGGCCTACCTATCTCCGACCTGATAGTTAGCGACAACAAGAATGTGTTCACCGAAGTTGTCGAATCCATGAAGAAAGATGATTCTCGGAGCCACCGAGTCCGATTTGCTGTCAATCTTGGACCCCTCTCGAAGCTTTTGCCTATCGACGACCTCGAAAATGACACCGAGAACGAGCAGTCACATGCTGTGGACCTTGAAGCCCAAGGCATTATGGTATACGACAGTGTCTCAGGTGGAGAGAGCCATGTAAGATTCGTCGATGTTGGCTGTCTGTGCAATACTGATCTCGTCTAGACAATGTGGATGATTCGCCCCTGGATAGCTCCACGAGAAATCAAGATAGACCTCCCAAACGTAATCGTGGACTCGTTAGGTTCAGGTGCTGAAGTTCTGGCGAGCTATCTGACTCAACTTGCTGAGAGCGGACTTGATGATCCCGAACAACAAGAACCTCCGCCACCGGTACTCTGCCGCATTTGCGAACGCCAGATCCCTCGATGGTGGTTTGAGAAACACACAGATTTGTGTTTGCAAGAACATCGGGCCGAGATGGATGTTCAAATGGCACAGGAAAGCCTGACTGAGCATCGGCATTCAATTGTCAAGGTGCTCGACGCATTAGAGGCCCGCAAGAGTCGGTCACTTGCTGGTGATCAGACACCTGTCCCGGCCGCCGAATACAAAGGTTTGCCAATTGGGCCGCCGCCATCAACCCAGTCGTCACCTGGTAGCTCATTGCCTCGATCGAGAGAACGCTCTGGAGGACTAGGGCATACTAGGGCACGCTCGTTCGCTATTCGACGACCTCAGGCTCGAATTGTCGAGCTGCTCATGGATCTTTGCGATACCGCCATTGAGATTAGCACACCTGCGATAAAGGAGTCCTCAACCCAACAAAGCGGCGATTTTAGAACGCAATCCCCACAATCCGAATCACGAATATCACAAGTTCTGCAATGGCAATCACCAAGCACCAATACTCTGGAGCAGGAACAAGGTTTGGCTCTGTTGTGCGCTGATACGGAGAAGGTTGCTAGGAATAAGGTCGACGCTGTCTTTCGTCACAGGAAAATTATCGAGTATGCTGAACGTATTCGTATCGAGCTCGCTTGCCTTGTCCAAGATTGTATCGACGAGGCCCTGAGGAAGGCAGCTCGCATAGCCAACGGCGAATTGACCGACTCGACAGAAGAAGAACGGCTCAACTCCGAGTACGAACAATGTGACACATGTGATGAAGCAACTGGAGAAGACGACGATATACCTCCAGAACCCCTTGTTTCTGAGCCTCAGCATTTTCTGCAACGAGGCAGCGAAAGCTTCACGGAGCCCCTGAACAGCCCATCCGCGCTAGCCACGGCCCTGCGCCAAATGAATCTGTCTGAAAACAAAGATCGATCAAGACCAACATCCTTTGTGGCCTCTACTAGATCCAGCAGTCCTAAAGAGTGTCCTACGCCCAGATCGCACTTTGGCGGGCAGACTAGCCTTGGGGTTCAGGCACGAGACACTCGTAGAGACTCGGTCTACCTAGAAGGCGACTTTCTTGATAGCGAGGGCAGCTTTCGATCGTCATCAGTAGCGTCTCGTAATGCACCAAGGACCGAATCTCCCATATCCGAATTTGGAGACCTCCGTCGCGCCGCGAGCACAAGAAGGCGACACCGAAGGAGTCTGATTTTACCTGGTACTTCTTCCCCTCACCGGCAGGAATCACCCTCGAGACCGGGACAGCCATCATCGCCATTACGCATCAAAGCAAGGGGATTTCCGATGTCCCAAGAAGGTGTCGTGTCTCCAGAGGCGTCACCTATGCTTCCGGGCAGTGACTTTAGTTCACCTGCCACATACAGTCACAGACATCACCGGAGGCAATCTTCAGCGGCCATTTCCGATTTCGTCATGAAGCCTCCGCCATCGCCTCGCTTAGGTGCAAATCAAGCACCCCCACAACCCCGCCCAACCCAGCCATCCATCAAAGATTTTGAGATTATCAAACCTATCAGCAAAGGGGCTTTTGGTAGTGTGTATCTATCAAAGAAGAAGTCTACAGGAGAGTACTTCGCAATCAAAGTACTCAAGAAAGCCGACATGGTCGCCAAGAACCAAGTCGGCAACGTAAAAGCGGAACGAGCTATTATGATGTGGCAGGGGGAAAGCGACTTTGTTGCTAAGCTTTACTGGACTTTTTCGAGCAAGGACTATCTATATCTGGTGATGGAGTATTTAAATGGTGGGGATTGTGCTTCACTTATCAAAGTTCTGGGTGGCCTCCCTGAAGAATGGGTGAAGAAGTATCTTGGTGAGGTTGTCCTTGGAGTTGAGCATCTTCACAGCCGAGGCATTATTCATCGTGATCTGAAGCCAGACAACCTCCTTATTGACCAGAAAGGCCATCTTAAGCTTACAGATTTTGGCTTGTCTCGCTTGGGATTGGTCGGCCGGCAAAAGCGAGCATTGAATAGTGAAAACTCTGATGGAACGCCAGACCTGCTCAAACAAGGACCCTTTGCTCGATCTGCCTCTATTGCTTCGTCAAGATCAGCGTCACTTGATCTACACGGACATACCCATTCCCCTGGTCAGACGCCTCAGATGACACCCGAAGTCGGAAGCTTAGCACAACCTTCTTATTTCAGTCTAGGCCAAGAGCCCCGTCGAGTATCAGGCACACACCGGAGTGACAGTGGTGGTAGTGAGACACTTGCCCGTATGGTCACCAACTTTTCCTTGCATGACGCAGAGATAGCATCGCAATCCAACAGCGTCAGGTCACCACTAGATGAGGAGGCAGTTGCGCAAGGCTCACCCGATCTACCCATGAGTGTTGGTTCGAGAATGAGCATGGATAGCCATGCCAGGAACTCTCTACCACTTTCCAACATGATGCCACCTCCAATGGCGCTTTTCAACCCTGAGGATACAAATAGACGTTTCGTGGGAACACCTGACTACCTCGCTCCCGAAACTATAAAGGGTGACAAACAAGATGAAACCAGCGATTGGTGGTCGGTCGGTTGTATTTTGTTTGAATTCCTCTATGGTATCCCACCGTTTCATGCCGGTGAGGCCGAAGAGGTTTTCGAGAACATCTTAGCAAGGAAGATTCAGTGGCCTGACGAGAATGAATGTGAGCCCATTTCCGAAGAGGCAAAAGACTTGATCAATAAGCTCCTGTGCATGGAGCCTCACCAGCGCCTAGGCTCTAATCGCGATGATAAGTTCGCCTCTGGTGGTGAAGAGATTCGCCATCACCCTTGGTTCCAGGATGTCAATTGGGAAACGCTTTTGGAGGACGAAGCTCAATTTGTCCCACAGCCTGAGAATCCCGAGGACACAGAATACTTCGACGCCAGAGGGGCAGTGTTGCAATCATTTGCGGAGGAGATGGAAGATCAGGCGTCTCCTCAGTCCTCCGCAGCTGGCTCAGAGTACGCCGAACGGCCACACGATGCGCTTTCGCGGGTCCGGTCTCAGGTCAACTCTATAAATCGAAAATTGATGCCACTGCATATTCCCCCGCATGTTCGAGACTTGAAATCGAGACGTCTGAGCGAGCCGGTGGCGATGGATGACTTCGGATCATTTTCTTTCAAGAACCTGCCTGTGTTGGAGAAGGCCAACAAGGACGTAATCCAAAAGTTGCGAGCCGAGGCGCTAGCCACGCAAAGTAAAGGAACATCTGTTAGTCCCGGGGCATCCAGCAATGTTATATCACCAGGGCCGTCGCTCGAAGGCAGCCCTGTCCTCTCGAACCCTGTTTCCAGAACTATCTCTAATGCCAAGGCGACGAATCGAGCACAATCGCCATCTGGATTTGGTCATACAAGTGCGTCTCCCAGCCGAGCATCCCAACCTTCATCACCGTTGTTGGTTTCATTTGTCGCTGGTCAAGGTGCCGATGGACGACGAAAGGCATCAAGTAACTCTTCCAGCCTATCTCACCAATCAACTGCCGCATCTCTGCAGCCGAGCTCGGCATTCGAGATACCCAAGGTGCCCCCCAGCCTGCAAAAGGCCGCCACAACGGTCGCAGCATCGTCTCCAGTCCAGAGTCGCAGTGCAGCGCCACCTCCTTTGTCACTCTCCCCCCAAAAAACTACATCAACCCCACGACAGTCTAGCAATTCATCTGCCGGGCGTTCAAGATCACTCACTGTGGGCTCTCAATCTCAGGACGGCAGCCCCGTTGCTTCTGACATAATGCACCATCATCGAAATCGGAGAAGCCAGGTCTTTGATATGTCACCATCCTCATCAGATAACGAAGGTGAGAAGCATAATGCTCTCCTCCGAGTACAGAGGCGCAGACAGAGCTCAAGGCGGCTCTCACAGATCGCCTTTGATGGAGGCCCCACTTTCCGGCCTCTTGATGTGCTGATTTGTGAAGATCATCCGGTATCTCGCATGGTCATGGAGAAGTTGCTTGAAAAGCTGAGATGCCGTACTATATCCGTACCAAATGGATCTGAAGCTGTTCGATATTCGATGAGTGAAATCAAGTTTGACGTCATTTTCCTCGAGTATCAGCTTCCTCAAATCAATGGAGCTGATGTGGCACGAATGATTCGGGAGACCAAGAATGCGAATTCCCACACACCGATTGTCGCCATTACAGCTTACCTCAAAGAGCTTCAAGCACCACACTACTTTGATTCGTTAATCGAGAAGCCCATCAGTTCGTCAAAACTTACTGAAGTTTTGCGCGGATTGTGTCAATGGCGGCCCGAGTCACCAGGTCAATCATCAGGCAAGCCACGCTCGATCCCAATGGGAATCCGCAAAGCCAACTCGCGACTTGAAGACAGTCCGACATCAGGTTCGTCCATCTTTGCGAGTCGACTGGGAAATGCAATGATGTCGAGCCGTGAGGACTCGATCACATCATCACTATTTGGTGATTCGGAATCTGTGACAACTGATGAGTTGCCGGTTGTTGTTAGCCGAAAGCCAACAAACGAATGGGACGAAGGTGGCTTGAACATCACAGATAACAACGATGGCTCTGAACCCCAAAGAAAGGGGGTTCCTCCTCTCGTTGCTCAGCAATCCGCGCCGGCTCAGATGGAACACCGACCACGAGGCAACGATAAGCTGAGAGGGAAACGAGAAGGCCATGAACAGAGAACTTTGGAGGGCACCGAATCAGCTGATGATGAAGACGAGGAACTGGGAAGTGGACGAGAAAAGCACCATGGCCGCAATAGCCAGCAGATACTGAGTAAAGCCGGTCTGCCCAGCTCGAAGCTCGGTATCGAAATGATGCGGGCCAACAGTCATGATAGCTTGACGGTGGGCTCAGAAAGTACACCGGAAGCTGTGACGCAAGTCGTGACCACGCCTTCAAAGGAAATGGAAACAGGAGTTCTGGATGGTGAAGTGGTTGCGGAAGCTACTGCACGTACTCCTCCTGATGCAGGACTGACATTTGAAGGTGTCACACCCAATATGGACAAGGATGGAACAGACAGTGTAGACGCCACACCTCGGCCTTTGACAGTTGTCAAAGGAGAGGGCGATGGCGGTGATGATGAGGAAGCGACACCACGGCCAATTGGGAAATAAGAATTCCGATACAGGCTCGGTACATGAAATGAGCTACTGGGTTGGGTAGATATGGTCCCGAAGATGTTGTGCATGTTTCGCTCAGTGTCTTCAAGTTGGAATTTCCTTTGTATCTATGAAATGCAGCGTGGCGTTTGAGCGATGACAAGTGAGTCAAGTTGGACCGAGAATGAAGGCTTCGTATGCAAGTGGATAGCCCGGCGACCAGGAGGAGGGGTTTGCAGGCGAACAGACTGATCTAGGAACTGGAGCTTCCTTGAACTTCGCCATAGTTGTCATGTGTTTCTTGGGGATAGATAGGAGCTATGCAGAGATGAGAAGTATGCCATAAAAACTGACGGGGATGAAAACAACAACAAAAAACCAGGATGCAGCTACTGAGGCATGGACATTTCGGCCCCGGATACAAACATCAAAGAGGCGGCGTCTGTGAATGTTTGGAGCGGCCTTGAAGCAATAAATATAGCAGATATGAAGGCCATCACTGGGGATTTGATCATAACTAGGTACTCAGTTGTTTCTACATTCACTTGTTAGCTTGATTTGATTAAACGCACACGTATTGTTCCAAGCTCAGCATACCACTGCGAGTATTTCGGATTAGTGTACTGCGCATGCGATGCCGACTTCTTGTACCTAGTCTATGGCGTGGTTTACTGAGCTGCAATTCGTAAAAACGCATCATGTCAGCAAGACTAAATGAACTGGAACCGAACTAACGCAGAAGAAAGATAACCATAGTGTATGAAGATTCCACCTTAATCCACAGTGGTAGGTCCAGTGAAAGCAAAAGCAAAGGAAATGTGAAGAGAGGAGGATTGATTACAGCCCAGGGCCAGTAGTCATGACTGAGTATTCTGCCGAGGCAGCGTCGACAACAAATGGCAATCCAGCAAATCCCAGCAGAAAAACTGTTAGATAATTTCATTAAGGAGGGGATTGTGGGAGTGTTATCCACCAGCTCAGTATGCATATGTGTTATGGTTATTGCAAAATGTGGGAGGGCTGGAGAATTTGAGAGGGGGTATACAGCAGGAGGGTGGATAAGATGTTCGAGTTGCTTGTACGAGGTGTAGGCATCTGAGATACTTTGCCTGTGGCCAATTTTTAGCAGTTAATACAAGTACTGCATCTGTAATGGATGACTTGTGTGCTTATGATAAATCATCACTCGATGGCCACTGGGCTGACAGTAATAAAATAACCAGAAAAGGAGAAATATTACACACGCGACAAGTTTCTAGATACAGACAACAAGGTCTCGGTATAGGATTGTGGACTAGTTGGTGTCTGACTTTTTATTAGTGCACTCGTCGCGGGTTGCCTGTTGTGCGAAGGTTGTCAAGATGAGCTGAGGGAGTGACTACCTTAGACAGATGCAGTACGTAAAAGATTCAAGGCTAGGTACGGAGTGAGAGCGGGGTCTGATTGGCAGCGGAGGAGGCATTTGTCTTTTTGCCGGCTATTTCAGACCATGAGCAGACATTGCAGCCTGCCACGAATCCTCGCAGATTTATGTTGGTAGTTAAGCTAGGACGTAATTTTGGTAGGTATCGACACAGAAGATTAAGCTTTTGTTAAGCTTTTACCCTAAAAGCAACAAGATTAAACGCCATGGGTAAGAGCATGATTCAGCATGTGAATTGAGTGTGTTTGTGGGAAGACTGCACTGACCCGAGGCATGTACATAGGCTGGCGAGGGGCCGGTTGATCCCACAACAACCTCACACGACCTCTTTCTGCATTAGGTGGATGTCGTCAAAAGAGGACCCACCAGATGTACCTTTGTACCTTCTCTCCAGTTTTTCATGCAGCGAATTTTTCCTGAATCTACCCTATTTAGGCTTAGAGCACCAATGCCGAGACGCGCAGCTGCGGCTCCCGACAGCGCCGAGGCGGGAAATGGAAATAGCAGAAAAGGAAAGGCTTGGCATCGGTCAACAGGCGTCAAAGGGAAACAAATGACAAATGAAGAAAACAGGATAAGAAGCCGAATATCCGTGATATGTAACGATAGGCTTGATTTAAACTATCTCCCGGTGTCTGGAATAGGACACCGAAGGGGGAAGAAAAAAAAAAGAAGACAAAGGTGGGAGGCAACAGAAAGGGTTCTGAATGAAAAGGCACAGACAGGTCAAGTAAGAAAACGGGCCGTAAAATGAGTGGTGCGGAACGCAACAACAGAAGCTCAATGGCTGAAGAAAGTCGAGAGGATCCATTAAATTTTCCATTTTAGAGGGTCAAGACCCTGACTCTCAACTCTTCAATGCCATGATGCGAGTTTTTCAGCAGAGATCGGCCTTGTTCCCTGCCAACGGCGTCGGCCGAAACAAGTCAGGCGGGTCTCGTAGATGCCGTTTTATCCGGGTCGCTCCTGGTGTTTTGCAGATTGAGTCAAGGTCTCTCTGCCTGTCTCTTGCGCGCTTTTGCTCGCGTGCGTGACTGCCCTCTCAAGATAATGAGCGAACCCCAGGTTTTTCCTTCTCCGAATTGGATCCTCTTGTTCCAGCCTCCAGCCTGTTACGCTTCGGTGTTGAAAACGTGCTTCTCTCCAGGCCTCGATTTGTGCCTGTGAGCCTCATCCATAGGCACCTACCTTAAGGTAGATACCTAGGTAGTCTAGGTACATGACGACGACGTCATTGCTTCTAGCATCGTCATCAACCAATTTGGATTTTTATCACGCCTCGATTGTGATTGACAATGCCCAATCCCCTGCTGTCGCGCCGCATTGTGCGCTTTCAATCGCCAATAACATGGATCTATAACAATCGGCTGTCAGTGGCTCAGGATCTGGCCTGGATCTCTCGGCTGCTTCTGATGGATAAGGATACATTGCCCACCCAATGCCATGCCACCCACCCCTGGTGTTTCTTACATACCTAGGTAGGTAGTTCTAGAGCTAAACCTATAAGCCCGCTTTTTTCTTTTTCTCTGTTTCGACAGCTCCATCTCCCCACGTACACATCGGTACATTGCCGCAAAGCTCAAGCTCTAGCTCTGGTCCCTGAGGCAAAGACGAGGCGGCGACAGTTGCTTTCGGTCAAGGAACGGGACACGGGAGCTATCCTATGCCGCACACCCTCCGAATTTGACCCCAGAGATCGACTTTCGTCCACACGTTCTCCCACGAGGTTAATTTACGTCTTCTTACTGGCTGGTGCTTCTTCGAGATGTCCGTCACACTCTTCTTGAATATCCGAGCTCTTGTTGCTGTCTATCTCGGTCGTGATGTAGTTCAAATACTGCCCTTCCTCGCGCCCTGAAAGCCGTTGGGTTCTCGTTTCTCTCCAGAGCCAAGACACGGCAATTCCAGGTCTTGAATTCCTCAATTGTCCCCGACCCATCTGACTCGGGCCTTCGGCACTTCTTCTTTGCCTCCAGTATAAAACTTTTCCTTTCACCCCCCTTGGTGGTTAGCATTTTCGCTTTGCGTATGGAATATACCATCTTCTTCCATCTAGTTATTCCTGCCTCCTCATAACAACAAACAACAAACACCATACACAATTATCGGATCCCCTTGAATTAAGCACCCGGATCTCAACCGGAGGCTCCAACCGCCTTCTCTCAAAATGGTTCATAGGCACCATCATCATGAGTCTACAATCCCGGGCGAGATCCCTGTCCCGCACGGTCCTCCAGACAGCGATTCTGAGCACATCTCAGATGAGCCTATCGCCTATGCTACTGCTGATGAGCGTCGCATCTTCAGCCATGTAACCCGCCCAGACGACTCCTACACTGAGGACGGTGTCTACTGGGCTGATCTGCCACTGGCTCAGCGTTATCGGTTTGTTTCAAAGGTCGACAACGATGCTGCTAAGGAGGAGGCGAAGACTGCTTGGTCTATGTTTAAGGAGGATCCTCTATCACCTTTCTCGTGGTATTTCCGCCATGCTGTCATTCCTGGCGCCGGTCTTGGTCTGGAGGGTTACGTCCTTTTCTCCATTGGCAACCTTGAGCCTCTCTTCAAAGCCGTTTGGCCTGATTGTTGGGGCAAGGAACCCACTACCTGCTCTCATAATTGGATTGCCTCCGTGACATACCTTGAAATCATCGGTATCATGGTTGGCCAGGCTGTTGTTGGTGTAAGTTCTTTCTGCCTCTTCTATTATTGTACATGTTGGATTGTACTGACTGCTCGTAGGTTATGGGAGATTGGGTCGGTCGCCGATGGGGCCTCATTCAGGATGCTGCCATCATGTTTGTCGGTCTGCTCATGCTCACTGCCTCATGGGGTCTTACCCTTCAAGGCTGGGTTATCTGCTACGCTTGGTCTCTCTTCTTTTACGGTTTCGGTGTTGGTGGCGAGTACCCCATTACAGCAACTTCTTCTCTTGAAGGTGTTTCTTCTGGTGGAAGGATCTCGACTCGTGAAGATCGTCTGCATCGTGGCCGCCGTGTCACCACGGCTTTCCTCATGCAGGGCTGGGGCCAGTTCGTGAACCAAGTCATTCTCATTGTTCTGCTCGCCATCTTCAACAACGGCAAGAGTTCGCCTCCCTACAGCAAGTCGGCTGCTCAGTATACTTTCCGACTGTCTTTTGCATTCCCTGCCATCGGTACGCTCTGGCTCCTCTACTATCGTACTTACCGCATGCGCAGCGCTGGTAAGCAGCTCGCTGAGGCAAAGAAGCGCTCTAACGTTACTGGCTATGACGTGAACGCTCTTCGCCACTGCTTTACCAACTTCGGTGGACGTCTCTTTGCTACTGCTGGTACTTGGTTCTGCAACGATGTCTTCTTCTACGGCAACAAGCTTTTCCAGGGTCAATTCATCAAGGTCATCTCTCCTGATAGCAAGTCTATCTTCACCACTTGGACCTGGAACCTTGTCAATATCACCGTCTCCCTGGCTGGCTACTATCTCGCATCTCTTCTCATCGACAACAAGATGTACGGCCGAAAGATGATGCAGCAAGTGGGCTTCTTCATGTGCTTCCTGATGTTCATTATTCCCGCCTTCAAGTTCGACTACTACACCAGTCCTGCGGGAATTCATTCTTTCCAGGCCATGTACTTCATCTCGTCCTTCTTCAACCAGTTCGGTCCCAACTCGGTCACCTTCCTCGTGGCTGGTGAGGTATTCCCCACGCCCATCCGTGCTACTGCCCACGGCTTCTCCGCCTGTATCGGCAAATCCGGCGCTCTTCTCGCTTCCGTTCTCTACAACTACATTGATGACCAGACTAAATTCTACGTTGTCCCATGGTTTGGTCTCGCTGGCATGCTTCTGACATGGATCTTTCTTCCGGATACTACTGGTCTTGATCTTAAGGAGCAGGAGCGCCGTTGGTACTATATTCGGGATGGCAAGGAGAGTGAGTACCACGGTGTTGCTGTTAACCCTACTCATTTGTCTCTCTGGGAGCGATTCCGAGGTCTAGGTAAGAGTTACGACCCCGAGGCTGACTGGCGTGCCAAGGTCCAGGATATGCGTACCGAATGGGAGCTTGTCCAGGCCAGCCGCGGTCCCAAGGAGACTGAAGGTGCTATGCCCGATGACGGCGAGTTCTCGCCCGAGATTCACGAATTCTTCAAGCGCTCTAGCCCCAAGCATATTGGTCGTCGCGACGAGTCTCTCATGGTTGACCCAATTAATGAGAAGACGGCTGTGCCGTCTGATGATTCTAAGTCGAAGTGATCATGTCCAGGCATGGTCGTATTCGTAGCGAACCACTGCATTACACACATCTTATCCGATAGCAGTGAGCGGTTAACCGCATGAGCTTGGCGTCTGGGTTTAATGTATCATTAGTTAGTTTAGTTATTCCAGGTTTCGGAATTTGAAAGTTCACGTATGTCACTTTGATATGTGTGAGAGTTATTATTATGATGTATGTTAGATGAATCATAAGGTATATCGGACTTCGGCTTTTCACAATACGTATCTTGTATCTCGTTCTTGTTTGGTCAATGATCAGAGGTTTCGTGACATGCAGGTGAGGTAACGACAATGGGCCAGTTGCAACTCGAAGTTGCGTACTAGCCCTATAATATAAAAATAAAAGTATAATGCCTGATCAAAGGATATGCTGATAATAAAACAAAAATGCGACCAAATGCCGCCGTAACTCTTGGTGGTATCTAGAATCGAAACTTATTCATGCGGTGCGCCAGGCACATACTCTTGGTGATGCTAAAATAACAAAAGGGAAGAAGGGAGAGCGGAGAAAGAAGGAGTAGTAGATGAAGAATGAAGAATAAAGAATCGCTTCACTGCCCATATCGTTCAATATAATCCCAGCCGTCTCGTTCGTTCAGTTTTCGTCGGACATTGTAGTAGTCCTGTCAATTATGCAGCCCATTTTGCGGTCAAATGTTATTGGGGAGATCCTTGCAGCCGGGCTGGCTGACTTGATGTATTTGTAGTTGGCACAATTACGCCAAGCACACAGTCATCTAGATGTTCATAGAAGTCTTGCGCAGTACCAAATCCGTTCTTGCATATGGAGCACCTTGCTTTCGTGCCTATAGGATCATCGCCCCCTGGTAGCCGGTGACCGCTGCTATGACCTGTCTGGTCAACTTGATGGGCCGCAGTTAGGTGCCGTTTGAAGACGTCAGCACGAGTGAAGACTTTTTCGAAGGGACTGCCAACACCAGGACAGAATGGGCACACCATCGTTCCACGATAATGAGTAAGAGCGTGGCGATTCTTGTCGTACTTGCGTGCGAATCCTTTCGTGTGGTATTCGCATGTTACAATAGGGCATTTTTCAGGCCGCTCTTCTTGGTGTGTAAGCATGTGAGAGGCCAGGTCACGAAATTCACGACCACAATCCGGATGAGGGCACCTGGTGCGATTTTCAGTAGGCCTTCGAGACGGACTTGCTCGTTCGATTGGTATTGATGGCTCCATAGAACTCGACGAAAGTAATGGACCTAAAGCAGAAACTGCTGGTAATGCATCAGGAATCGCGGGGACGTGCTGTGGTATCGGATCTCTGTAGTCAGCGGGTGTTGGATACTCATCCATGTCGTCTTCACCGCTGGAGATATGTTCTTCCGGAACATCAACCGATTGGCGCACTTCTCGCATCCAGTCCTTCAAAATGCTCATGGATGGCCAGTCACCACTAGCTTTACCCACTCGATGAGGTCGAAAGTGTGCGCGGCGGAGATGCGCAGCAGCGTTATAATATGCGCCATAGCGCTTTTGTGCCAAGCAGGCTTTGCATCTTGACAATGGAATCACTGGTTGAGGGGCAGAAGGCATTTGGTTCTTGGGTTCTTTGCAAACCCATCGTTTGACCGTGGCCGAATGTTTGGCATCTATATGGCGGCGTAACTCGTGGTCACCGCGGAAGCCATCTGGATGTTCATTACACTTGTCGCAGTACACGCGGCGCAAAGAAGTTCGACGAGAAGGTGGTTTTAGCCTTGACGGGGAGATTGGTTCACCCGAAAGTCGCCCGGGTTCTAGGCGCGGTGACACATCGTCTATCGTATGTCTGCGGGTGCGTCCTCCAACATCACCTGGCAATGAGAACTGACCAGGTAAAGGAAAATCCGACCGCGAGCCAGAAGGTATGTATTGTGACGATGGACCTGCTGAACTGAGGGATGGCGTAGACTTCAGGTAAAGCTGTCTTGTCGTACCCTCTAGTTGTGCTGCGGGGAAACCCATAGAGCCCCTTAAATCTAACGATTGCCTTCTGGGTAAAACAAAGCCGTTGAAACCAGAATTAGGGAATTCCCCCATACCGAGATTCATGAGAAAATCAAAGCTCGAGAATAAATGCCGTGGCGGCCACTGATCTCGACGGACGATTCTTGCAATGTTACGGGCAATAGGGTCTTCAAGCTCAGACGCATTAGACAAAGGATCGTTTGAAGCGGCGAATAGAGAGACTAAAGCTTGGTAGACACTTCGAATGACTTGGTCGGGCCGTTCCGTGGGAGTTGTGCTCGCCTGTGATGGATCGCTTCCGTGAAACGACAAGGCAATGTCAACCAAAATGGTGTTAACAGCACTAAAGATGCAGATCGAAATGAACACCCCTAGCCATTGCCTCAGGCCCATAGTAGACAAAATGGAAGCTGCGAAATCCAAAGAGATCAAGTACCGTCGTGTGCACTCCCTCAAGGAAACATTGCGCTCGGTAGACGGGCGACGATCGACAGGCGTGCGCGGAGGATAGGTGCCCTCGCTCCGTAGTGACTGACTCGGTTGAGAGGTATCGTAAAAGATGATTTCGCGCAAGAGTTGCTTCACGCGAAAAAGAGAGGGATGTGTCGTCTGTTCCTCTTCTCGGGACATTGAAAGTTGACCGCTGGCACTCAAGAGCTCCAGGAGATCAAAGGCAGCACCTCGAAAGCTTGGGCTAGAAGCAATGAGCTGCAGGACAGGTGGCGGTGTCCCTTGATCATGGTATCCAGGACCTAGAGGCTGGTTAATACGCTCGTCAAGGCCAGGCTCTCCATCCTGCCACCAAAAAGTATCCTGAAAATCAAGCCTCCAGGCAGGCCGTTTTACAGCCGACAAAGTGGGATTTTGAGCGAGTATTTGGTCGTTGATGCTCCCTCGCCGAGGATAAGAGGGTGTTAGCGGTGTTTGAGGTTGTGACCAGGCGAACGATCCTATCAAGGGTCAGCTAATGCGGGAAGCTGGATAAAGAATGGCCGGTACCTTGAAGCAAAACATCAACAAGAGAGGTCACTGATCCACGATAACATCCTAAGATATTCCAATGTGCCTCGGACTCGGATGACGACATCCCTGAACATCGGGAACACGGGTTATTTGCGTCGCACTAGAATTATAAGCACTGAAGGTCAATCAGCAGATAATGATGGGACCTACCGGTCTGTTCGAAGCTCGACATCGAAGACACGGGTCATTATTGTGGAGGAGCTTGAGCTCTCCTATTGACTTCAGGCGATCATGTCCGACACGAGCTCTTTTAAGAGGAGGCAGTTGTGGGTCAGATGTGGTTTCCTCGCCGCTTCTTGGCAGTGCAGTTTTGGGGTCTGAGAAGGAGAGGCTTGCACTGTGGTCCCTTCTTGTCGTCGCTGTAGAGGCGGTTGAGGGTGTCGGGAATGGTAAAGGAGGGAGATTAGTCGTTACGAGTGTGGTTGGAGGTTGAATAGGCGGCAACCGGTCCCGAGGCAGAGCACCGCTGCCCATCTCTGGTATTTCGGAAATATTCGAAGAGTTCTGGGCTGGCACAAATGATCCAGATTCGCTTGCATTCTTCGTTAAGTGCAGTCGAAGGTGATTGTCCCGTTCCAGATGCGTCGAGAATCCATAGACATAGTGGATGCATTGTTCATGCCAACACTTTAAGGGTGCCCTCGAGAAGTTGGTAATAGAAGTAGAAGCCGCTGAGGGGAAAGAGTGTGTTACTCGGTCATGATGCGCAAGATGATGATCGAGCCATGATGTATATTCTTGAGGTGGAGGAAATGGAGATGAGCTTTTTAGAGCGCGGGTAACGTCCATGTCTATACTGTTAGTTCTGCCCATATCAGATACTCTACCGGAGGTTGCAAGATAGACTGTGCACAGCGAGGTTATTCACTTACTCTGTTGCTTACATGCAGCTTCGAGGCATTCACAACGGTACTGGAGAGCCCGCGCCTCTTCAGCTTCAGAAAGAGAGGGGATGTGTGATGAAATGCCTACAAAAATGAGAATTAGATATTACTCGGTATACTCGCCACAGACTGTGGAGGACAAAAATCATGGTGGCAGCGCTCCAAGATAATGAATAGCGGAACGGAGCGTACCGTAACGTTCGACAAGACTTTCGAGGGCACGAAGTTTGTGCCGCAGCATATCGACCTCGACAATGGCATTGAGGGTAACGTGTCGACCTTGATGGTTTGGTGACGGTGCAACTGCCTCCGACCCAGTGCCTGTATCAACCTGAGGTCGCTGACGTTGGCCGGCAAGATCAAGATGGGACTCCGGGTCGGATAGGCCCCGTGGAGTGTAGTCATCCCGGCTCATCTCTAGACCAGATCATCTCATCTCGTCCAGAGTCGACTTTTCTATGAGTTCCTGTTGAATGGGGTTGAGCTGCTGAGCATGACTGGTCGCCTTTCCGTCAAGTTCGCTGGCTCGTTACTGCTCCCATCTGCCAGTGGCCATTCGTTGGTGGTACACAACAGAAGGCGGGCAGCCGTCGCCAGAAGCAGGAGACTGAGAGGATTAGAGGGAATAATTAACAAGACGAGAGCGTGAGCCCCCCCGGACGGGCAATATCAAAAATCGATCCGGAGGCTCTCGTGGAGATGTTAGAAATCAAGACGAATGAACGAGCCAAGATTTATCAGAGGGCACGAGCGCACGACATTGCATTGTGCTGGGCCCTCACCCCCAAGGCCCTGGCCATGTGTGAGGCACAGCTAGGGAGTGAGGGCAAAGAGTGAGCAAGGTGGGGCATAGCTCCCCCGTCACGGCAGATTTGGAGATAGTGCCGACAGCGATGCTGTGCGGCCTCTGGGCCTGGATCCGTCTGGAGCCCGCAGTTAGCCAGGTATAAAGCGCGGATTGCAAGGGCGCCGCAGGGTACAACGCTTTGTATCCGCCGTCAAACTCAGTTGATTACAGGAGAGGTTCTCATCTGAATGCTGGGCGGCAGAGTGAGAAAGGGCCGTGCTTCTCTGTGTATGTTGGCACGGTATGTGGCCATTTGTATAGCGCTAGACAGCTCAGTGCGAATATTGGCATGTCAGTGTCGTTGGAGGTATCCAGGACCATGATCCCAATGACAGACAGCGGGGAACCACCCACCAACCGGGTCCTAGCAATAGCCACGAGTCCAGGCATGAGAGCGATTCCAGCACCACAACCCTGCCCGAGCTGTTCGTCCCGTTCGCCCTGCTGGCCCAGCTCGCCCCCTCGTCCGTATGCTCCATCACGGTGACCTTGTCATGGTAGCCTTGTCGGGGTAGTAACCCCTTCTCGGTCGTAACCCTGTCATGGAAGGTGGTCAAGCCTCCCAGGTACAATGGATATCGAGCGGGAGGAGCGTCAATTGACGTGTGTCAAGAGCTGAGCACAGTATGTCTATTTGGCTTTGGTGTCGCCTGTTACATTTCTCAAGAGCCATTGTTTATTACGGATATAGTAGAGAGGCTGCAGGAACTGAGACAACGTGGGCGTAGCTCAAGCCGATGCTGTGGCTTTTCGCCCACGCTTGTCATCGTGGACGGTGCATGTGCATGTTGGCCGATCCTTAGCGTGGGTACTGTCTTTGTTTGATATTGTTTCTTTTCACATTCATTCAAATCGCAGCGCCATGTCTCGCCGCAACGTGGACAGCTTCAGTACGCGCTTTACCCTCCATCTCGTTTCAGTCTTTGGCTAAGAAGATTCAGTGGGGCTGGTGATTTTCCCGGCGGTAAGAGCAAGAGGACGTTTGGTGAGGCATCTTGACCAGTTCCCAGACCCAAGGTAGTTCTCACTGCTTTGTTCTCGGCTGGGCTTGGCTGGGTTTGAGATTTTCCAAGGGAGAGAGATTGCTAGGATGATGTGGCGAATGCGCCTAAAAGTTCCGGCCGAAACCCTCGGGGTTGTCTAGTCTAATCTGGTTCAGAGTCAGAAATGAGATGACTGAACAACCAAAGTGATAAAGCGCGGAGAGGTAGTTGACGAGCAACAGGCCAGCAGGACCTGAGGAGGTCACCCATGTTAGAGCCTGTTGTTGACCCTCCTACAAATGGAGGTGTTGTGCTGGAGGCACTTGTGTGCCTGGGACTATGCTGCTGTACTGAAAATTGGTAGCGTGTCCGTCTTTATCTGTCTTCAAAGACTCAATCTTCCCTGCATATGAGTGATCGACTACGACCTTGCGAGATCAGCGGAAATTTGAGTGGCCTTGGGAAGCATTGATCAAGCGTTTTTCTCTCTTCGCCGAGACGACATTGTCAAGCTGAGAGCCTGGAGAACATGACTGAGGCGTCATGCTATAACCATATCCTGGGTAGTAAAGTTTAGTATAGCCGGGACAATATACCCAATCCCACAGCAATGAAGGAAGCTAGGAGGTAAGTGAGATGGAGATAGTGAGGTGTAGTCGCCTGGCCCAAGCTGGGTACCTAGCTAAGGTACCCTGGGCCTGGCCCAAGCTCTTTTGGAGACTGTCAGAAGTCAGACAGAACCTGAGGGGCCTGGCCATCCATTCCTCTTGTGTACGTAAGTTGGTAGGTTGGCAGGCAGGTAGGCATTGCTCTTCAGGCATTTTTGGTTACTATCCGTACTCTTCTCCAAGTCAAAGAACATGGCTGGCCTACCTAGGTAGGTTAATATTAAAAGTCGGTAAGCTCGTGAACATGAGCTAAGAGCGTGCAGTGTCACTGACAACCCGACAACGGAAGACGGGACGGGATTGTGGGTGTGAAGAAAATTGTGGATGTCAAAGTCCATGTTGATGTGGATGCTGGATGGCGACAAAATGGACCATGCTCCTTCCCGACTGGAACCCAAAGTTTTGAAACCAGAGAAGGGGCCAATAGGAGAAGCGGTCTCTGGAACCCTGGACTGCCCACATCAACGGTTCTTAGGCAGATGCAAGGATGTTAGTGTTTAGCAGCCACGCATGCAACACAAGTGCGCATTCAATCGAACGTGAGCAGAAAGCATGGGCGAAGCAGAGTAGAAAAGAAGAAAATCAGGGAATAGAAGCTGGGGTACGGATAAAGAGCAGGTTGCTTGGTACCTTCGTTATGTCTGATGCAAGGGCTAAAGGTTATTGTAAACGGTGAATTGATTAGACTATTCTTTTTAATCACTTCTGGTTTTTATATACATATTTCCCACTTTGTTTAAGAATGAGGCTTTATTCAAAAAGAAATAATCACCAAAGACAGGTACCTAGGCACTTAGGTACCTCATGCATGGCACCCATCTCTTTATAAGGTACTACTGCCCAAGCGGCGGTTCAGATACAAACTAGGGCACATTCATCTGTAATTCTCTGCTTAGGTTTCCTGGTTTTTATCTGACCTACAGGGGCACCTACCTACCTTAGGTACTTGGCTTAGGTCTAGTAGGAGGTACTTAGGTATGAGGGAAAGAAGCCACAGGGCAACGGCCAAGCGTCCCCGCTTCTTCAACCGTCCGTTGCAAAGCCACAAGTTTTGGAAAATAATCCTGGTCGATCCTTCATCTCGTTGGTGTTCGAGGCTAAAAAGGTAGCCCATCTAGCCCATGTCTGAATTTATGCGACATTTACCTTAGCATGAGGCATGGCCATCGAGGTAATTAATTCCTAAATTGCGAGCTGGGCTTCTGGAGAAATACCTGCAGCACCTTATCTTATTACCGCACCTTGCCTTGTTGCCCCCCTAGCTGGGCCTACCTTAGCCAAACATGGATTATGATCAAGCTCTTGAAGCCAGCACATTCCTGGCGCTCGACGGAGCAAAATGTCTACATTTAATTTCCGTACTTCATGTCGATGACCTCGATTTCAAGGAAAACCTACAATCAGACATGTCGTATGCTAAGGACCTAAGGTACATAGGTAATCAGAAACCATCCCCCCACCAGGCAAGTTTGCAAAAGTCACTAAACGATACCCCGGCCTCGAGCAGGGGGTTTAAGAAAAGTTCAGACTTTGGCAAAGAATGCAAAAATAAACTCATCAAAGACTCCCGCTAAACGCAGTCATAATTTACCCAAGTATATTTGTCATCCGGGATCGAGGTCCTAAGTTTTATTGCCTTCCCAAGCCTGGTAGGTATTACATAGACCATGTTCCCAGCTCAGCGGCATGCATTCAAATGCCCAAGGCTTGATGTGACGCTACATCGCCGTACCTTACCTTGCTCCAAAGCTTCTCACGGTTCTCATCTTTATCTCTCTTCTCCAATGCCAGCCACGTCTGCTGGTCCCATACGCCACACCATCCAGTCATACCTTGATGCTGTTACCTGGATCGACCAAGACATGTACTGTAGACAGCCGCCTGCCCTCTCTAGCCATCTTGGGACATCTCCCCGGTTGGCTAAGCCGGTGTGATGAACGCAAGATGCTGCTTCTGGCGATGCTTCTGTCCCTCGGGTTCTGGCCTATGAGAGTGTAGCTGCATGTGGTTGGACAATGCCCGCCTTTCCTTGTCGGCCTGAGTGATAACATTCAAGTAAATTGACCAGGCCGAAATGTCTCGGCAACGAGGAAAAGCAGGATAAAGTCATATGTTGATGCCAGGTATCAATATAAGGCACCACATTGAGGGACCTTGGTTCTTCTTCTCTCTCGTAGATATGTGGTGATGCCCTCCGTGAGGTAACGTATGTGATAATGTCCATATTTATATTAAAAGGGCCATCTACTGCAGGTTCAATTATAATAATTAAGCATACGGACGAGACAACCCATTTGTGACTTGCCTACTCCTCTGGTTGCAGTAGCTATCGCTCATGTTGAATGGCTTTATGCCTTGATGCCATCCGATCCGTTTTTGGGCTTTCTTTAAATGGTCATAATATTGCAAGAATACGCGATACTGACATAAAAGAAGAAAAGGAAAAGATGAAAATCAAATCAATAAAATGGGATTGCGCCCAACCCTAGGAATGGACGAGGGTGGTTGGCTGCTCGTTATGCAGAGAGCATCCAGAGAACGTGGGAAGAGGGGGTCTGAGAAAAGCCAAGAACGGAAACGACAAAGCCGTCGGTTCTGAGAAGCCAGACCTGGATCTAGAAAAAAACAAGGGCAGAAATGGCTTCCTTGTAACCGTTGCTCGTTGTGTCCGTTCCCATTCCCGACGCGTTTTTAATCGTTTCCCCGGCCCACAGTAGCCGCTGAGGAAACCTTGCTCTCGCTTACTGATTGACAATTAATACATAGTATCATGTCACTTGCTTCAGTCCCTGCTTCGATTGCCACTATGCCATGCTTAGGTGAATGTTTGTGGATTCACCTACTCGGTGCGCCACCAAGTCATTTCCCTCAATGGCATTTCTTGGCCTGAGGCTTTTCGGCTGCCATCCTCCTCGCCCTTGTATGCCCAGTATTCACTCAATCGCAGTTCAGCATATTGAGCATAGTCAAAGTCAATCTTGGAAATGACAGCTTGGATTTGTGACCAGATGCCCCAATAGAATCCCGGCACTCCTCGGTACGCATCAACCTCGGTCATGAGTTTCCGGATCTCCTCCTCTTCATCGACCTCCTCGCCGGTCAAAGAAAAGTAAGATTTGATGTACTCCCTTACAAACGCAAGTCGTTGATCCTGTCTGGGTACAGCCGAGTAGTCACAGTCATACCCTGCCCACTCTGCAAAGTGGTTCGCCACGTCAAAAGCAGCAGGCGATGGTGTAGCATACTCGTAATCGATGAAGTCGACGGTAGGTGCCTCCTCAACATCTCCGTGGATGATAACGTTGGCACACAGTAGGTCGCAGTGCGCAAATACAAGCTGCACACATAGGTTAATATTTTCCATCGGGCAACTGTGTGCTTATGAACGTACCCCATTCTTGCCCAAGCCAGGCCGCTGGCTCAGTTTTTGGACCATTTCTTTCAACTCTGCCTGCAGCAGTGCTTGCCTTTGCCGCTGAGCGTCCGTATCAGTAGGCAAGGCGAAGATCCATTTCTGCATGGTTGTCCACATATTAGGCGGAGCTTTTCCAGGGGCAGTATTATCAATCTGTTCTTGGCGAGACATGTTGTTTTCGTTCATGATACCGTTGGTATTCCCCTTGATCCGGCTATCACCATTGGTGCCGGAGTTACCGTTGGCAAGTCCATTGAGTTTGGCCTCGCCATTTACATGCTTATCGTCCCGACTATGATTGGGGTCCGGCAAGCAAGGTACAGTTGCGTGCCAGTGTGCAAGACGACGAGCGATGGCAGATAGTATTAGAGGTTCACGAAGATCCTGGGCACGTGCAGGTTTACCCAGGATATAACGGTACATCATGCCATTCTTGAAACGGGCAAGCAACTGAGTAGCAAGACCATATCTCATGAGCAGCTCATGGTTCTCAGCCTCACGTTCACGGTCAATGAGAACAGCAGTTCCATGACCGTAGGCTCGGAGTAGGATAGCATCTCGATCGACATCAAGCTTGGACATGCCAGGGCGGTGGTTGACGGCTTTTAGCAGAGTGTTGGTGATTCCATCAGTGAAACGCACAAATTCAACGTTTGAGTCTTGACTCGCCCAGTCTGGCATGAGTGTCAGGATGAGTTTTCGAGCCGAGTCATGTGATTCATTGTTGTCGTAGGTCAAGTCCAAGAAGGGCACATGGCCAAAATCGAGGTTGGTTGGCGATGTTGTCATTATCACGCGAGTGCAGCGATATCAGTGATAAATAAGGAGCTGAAAGGGTATGCGCTGAAGGGGAGGACTGTGAGAGAGGGGAGACGGAGGAGTGAGGTGGCGGGGTCCAAATGATCAGCGGGCCAGAAAAATTAGGAGAGGTATGTCAAGACGTCGGTGGGAGAGTTGCTGGTGTTGTTTGCGAATAAGCGAGTCCGAATATTAAGGCTGAAAAGATCAGGTTGAGGGATAAAGAAAAAAAAAACCCCAAGCAGCCAGATAGATTTGTTTTAGGGGTTCAGGGGCGTAAATCCGGGGACGGTCAAGGATAAAGCGGCGCCGGCGACGGTGGTAGTAGGCAGGTCGTACCGTAAGACAGTGGAGAAAGGGGTACCGGAGGCTCAAGGAGGGGGACGGCCGGGAAGCGGAGGGGTCGGCGAGGACGGAGAATGAGATGGTGGTGATGACGGAGGGGAAAGCAGCAGGATACGGTGGTGATGCAAGCAGAGGGCGATATAGATAATAAAATAGGAGGGAAAGCACACGACCTATTACCTTTCCAGTCGAACGGAAGCCGGCAAAGGTTAGGTACCTCGTGTAGAAATAGTAATAAAGCTAAGGCAGACGGGACGGAGCGGTGATGGTGCTGGCTGCTGCTTTTGTGGGCGTGGGCCAGTCAGAGAGACGGCCTGGACCTTATGAAAAGGAAGGAAGTGCCGTTTTCCGCTGCAGCCTGGGACTTTTTAGATACGAGGGAAGGATTGTCGCGTGTCACTCGTAAGGTGGATGTGGATGTGAGTGTGAAGCCTAGATGCATGGATGCAATTCAATACAAGGAAAATGGGGATTCAGCGTGAATTCATAAATGTTATGAATAGGTAGTGCGTGATAATGTAGGAAATAGGTATTAGATGCTTTGGCTGATGGCTGAAGCAAGCTGCAAGAAAGTACGTAGAGTTTCTAAATGACGAGCCTCGACCGCTATGCAAAGGTTAGTTTCTGTGGCAGTGTACGATGGAAAGAAAAATGTTGGTCTGCTTGGACCCAGAATCACATGTCCGGATGATTGTGTTGTCCTCCATGCCCTGTGGTACTGTGACTATCCACCAAAATAGTGCTTCTGCTTGAAAGAAAAGAGCTAACAATAATATAGCCTGTCGGTAGATATTGGGGAGAGGGAGAAGAGATGAAAATAGGTTATAGGGAAATGAGCAGTAAATTGTGTTGGGAATACTATTGAGTCTTTTTTTTTTTTTTTTATAAGGGAGAAATCATAATAATTTCTCACCACTGATATGCGAATAACACAGCCCATTTCATTGGAATACGACTTAATCCAAAGCAATACAACTGTTGCCTCATGAGTATGGATAAATTGATCCTGTTTATTGTGGTCGAGAGGAACTAGACCATCGAGCTTTCTCTTGGACCCTGTTTTATTGTCAATTGCCTACCTATTCCGCACACCGACTCGTCAAATCTGGCAGGCTATCATACGCTAAACATCATGGATCCTTACGTTGCTTGATCCCTTACGGAGTACTGTGCCAGCCAAAAGGGCCTCATTAGCTTCCTTTTACGCAAGGTGACGCTTGTGACAAAAAGAAACAGCTCGATCACTAACGGAGTATAGATGCTATTCATTCGCTTCCCATCCGTTTCATTCGTCTTTTTTTTTTTTTAGTAAAAAAAAATAAAAATAAAAATAAAAAAAAACTTAGACGCCGTATATGAATCGTCCATCCAGGGTACCTAACTAGGTACTAGGTACCTTAGGATATGTCATAAGCCTCATTTAAAACCCCCACCTCGTACCTCGCTCATCCCTGATGCTCGTGTGTGGCCCTCCTCTCAAGGACCTGGACTCCCCTTTATACGGTGTTTGTGAAAATGTGGCGTTCATGAGGCTCATATCTCCAAAGCACCTGAGGCGTAGTTCACTGGACAAACTCCATCGCGACAAACCACATCTAAAATACGGAGCAAGTACCTACTAACCTACTACTCATTCCAGACCTACATTCGGTCAACAACGTTACCGCTTCATGTGACAACCATTAACTACTTTACCTTCAGTCTTATCATGTAAAACCCGTTACTATGGCTGTGCCGAGTGTTACTAGCGACAATTTCCTCGCCGTTGCTCTTGTAGTCAATCGCTCTCGCGATGGCCCAGCATTTGTGTTCCACTACCCCGCAAACATTGAACCTCATTCCAAGTCAAGTTCTTCCACAGGTGCCGAGCTTGAGGATATTCTTCTTGAGCGGCTGTCGCAGCAGAGCTTCTCAGATGTTGCTGACGACGTGCCTCTCCCTAAGCAGGGACGCAGCGCAGACGAGCACTCTTTTACTGAATCGGGATCTCAGATTGTTCCATGGGAACGCGTTGCAGGCTTCCCTGCTCGCGATCTTGCAGGCATTCTAACTCCCGCCCGCCCCTATCACAAGAAACTCTTTCAGCTATCATTAGATCCACTATATTGTGTATCTTATCCTATCCATGTTCCCGAAAATGGTAGATGGAAGAAGCCGAAGAAGACATCCCGTGTTGATAAGCGCTCTGTGTACAACGAAGAACAGCCAGCGCCTCATGAGGTCGATCTTCCATCTGCAGGAAAGGTGCCTGAACAACCTATAGAGGAAAAGGATGGTAAGAAGGAAGACGGTAAGGACAAGGACGATGAGAAACGCAGTTCCATGACCATGTTTAACCTCGTCTTCATCCTTAACCCTAGCAGCAACGAAGTTAAGGATGTCGTTGAGTCCATCTACGACCACATTATAAAGAAGGTTAGCAAGGCCTTCAAATACAGCCAGCAACACAGCGAGTTTGTGTGGAAAGAGTCGAAACGAATACTTGTCGCCAAAGATAAGGCGCGAGAGGAGCGTATGTTCTACTCAAAACTTTATTAAGTTGCTGACAACTCAACATCAACCAGGCAAACGAATGAGTGTTCTTTGGAAAGAAATACTTCAGAGTTCTTCACTGGCCGCTGCCATGCACGATATATATGAGGCAGTGTCTCAAAACAAGATCGCCGCTCTACATCTCGACACTGCAGCTGGCTCTCTGACCCCTTCGGTTCAGATTCCTATTCCTTTCTACATCGATGACCTCCCTCAGGGCGAGGAGGGAACCCAGCGTGGCCTTTGGCTCACGACCGCGAATACTTTCATCAGTCAAGACGCCCTCGAAGAGCCTGGCTTTCTTGATCGCAACTTTGCTCTATTGCTCACTGATGATGAAAAGAAAATCATCGCCGAGCTCCAAGCTGACCCAGACCCAACTACAGCCTCAATGGTTGAGTTTGTACGGCTTTCAAAGCCAACACAATCGTACGTGACTCACTACATCTGATCCCGGCTCTTTACTTAGCTCAACATGTCTATAGATTCTACCAAGTTGGTCAAAGCAACATCTTGACTCTAGGCCAAGTGCGAAAATATGCTCAACATTTTATATTCTGGCGACGTGCCATTGCTATCCCTCCCCTTCACGCCAAGGATCAATATATATTATCCCCCAATAGTGACTTGTCCCGTCTTCCTCTCGACACTTTAGAATGGCAGAAGGCATTCCCGCTGGCTCCGCCGCTCCCGAATTTTCTCGCTGAGCTCTCACAGGCACCCCGCCCATACAAGCAGTTTTCGCCTAGCAAAGCCCATCGCCCGACCTATCTTCTTATGCTTTCCTGGCTCATGCGTCGCGGTTGGGTGACCCAACTCTGTACATTTGCCTATGTCGTCGTCTGGCCTGAAATCATGTACGAGGTCGAGTACGAGATGGAAGCTGAGGAGCTCCGTGCCACCGCAGGTGCAGATGCGAATAAAAGCAAAGAAAAGGAGGCCAAAGATGATACTTCTTCGTCTACCTCGGCCCCACGCACCTCCGAGTCTTCCGAAGGTCACTCTGGCACTGACGGCTCTCACGTTCCCACCGTTGCCGAGCAGGCTGCAGAGAAAGCCCGTCTCGAGCGGATTGCCTCCAAAGCCCAGCGCGACGCCGCTGAAAAGGCGACAGCACATGCCCGTAAACCCGTCCCAGTCGCAACGGCACACCCCTCTGTAAACGACCACCCGCATCTCCAAGGCTTGACACCTCACATCATCCTCGATGCCAAAAAGGCCACCGGCAAAGAATCACGCTACCTGTCGGCCATCGCCCGTCGTTTCAACGACGAAAAATTAGCAAACAGTTGGCAAGTTATGTGCAAGTATTTTGATGGCCGGTGTGCCTTGGAACGCATCGCTTTACAAGAGGATATGAAGCGGAAGTTGGTATGGAACACACTGACAGCTATAAGCGAGTATTTGCTCTGCACCCGTCATTGGTGACCCAGCTGGCCAAGTTTCCCGGGGCAAGCTACCAGATTTCCGTGTCTAGATGTTGAGGTGTGGTCATAGATAGGAATATTTACAATGATACTAATTAGGTATCTCGCTTGTGGTATCTAGGCAATGAAAAGCAACGAAACAACTGCAAAACTGCAGCACACACAATAATTCAGAGCTCTCCTCCAGCCCAGTAAAGGATCTACTTCCATTCGCCTCGTTACCAAAAACTTGGGCAAAAAAAGCACCGTGCGTAATAGACTGCAAGGAGGAAAAGTAGGAGTGGAGAGAAGTGAAGTTTCTTAAACCAGATACATTCAGGATTTGACCTTGCATCCATTCATTGACTGCCTCCAAGACTCTTAATGCATAAATTGAACCAAGGTATCGTAACGTGAAAAAGGAAGGGAAAAAGTCAACACCAATAACCAGCCCACCTTCGAAAGAAGAAAGCCAAGAAGCAAACCCAGCAAGTGTTAACACCTTCAGCACAAGGAAGTATTTCGGACATGCCCCGTGATCCTATATAATGCGACTAGGCACAAGCCATCTGCACACCAAAACGAAACGAAACGAAAAAAGAAAGAAAGAAAAAACACCTAGAGAATGCCAAAACACCGATTGATCACACCCCTTAACTGCCCTGCATTGTAATGCACGGTCAAGGAGGAGAGTGACATGCAATGATGAGAGTGATGACAATACCACATACCGGAAACGCCAACGCCCGAAGGAAGCAAAAGAGGATATCCAGCGAATGTGGTTCCGGTCTGCGCTTGAGGAGACATGCTCCAAAAGACAGAAGAATAAGGTGGACTAGAAAAATGCTCGCGTTACTGCGTAAGATCCATGTCATATTCATCCTCTTCTTTGAAATTGACTGAAGTGTGGCCGCTGTTGTTGTCATCCGGATCATGCCAAAATTGGTTGGTATCGTTCAAGTCGAGGTTATCATCCGGGCTGATGGCAACAGGATCGAGGCTGCCTCCTCCGCCTGACAATGAGTCGCCCCGATAATCGGTGTGGTGAGGCACTCGCAGACCAGATCCAGCTGTTCGCGAGTAAGAGAAAGTACCGTTCTCACTCTTTGTTATAGCGTCCATGAGCTCGGTCTGCATCCGTCGCTCATCTTCTGTCATCTCGAAGGGGAAGTGCCCGCCCAGTTCAGCGATAGTGTTCATCATCTCCTCCTGCTGTTGAAGTTTAAGGTGGAGCATCCACATGAGATCTCGCGTCCAACTGACGGCGCCGTTGAGGATATCGCCCTTGTTGGGACCCTTGTCTTTGTCTTCGATAGGGAGACCTGTCGTAATATTGCCTGCAGTGTTTCCAGTGGCTCTTCGAGCTCCTGGTCCAGCGAGGCCAGACGTCGCTTGAGGGCTCGCAATTCCAGTCAATGATGGAGAGAGAGGTGTCCCGTTCTGGATTAGCTTTCGGATCTTCTCATCCTCCAGACGGTGAGTGGGGACGAGTCGGCTAAGATCCTGAATCCTTTCGTTGATGTTGTCTCGTCGACGACGTTCAACAAGGTTGTGAGACTCTCGCCGCCGTTTTCTCTTCATTTCCTGAGATGAAACGGCGTTTGAAGCGACACCAAGCTTCGCAGGCATCGAAGTACCACCCTTCATCATAACCTCACTGATCTGATTCATGCCAGGCTGCATAGGAGAGGAGTACCCAGAATTGTAAGATGCAGGGATGCTTCCAGCAGGGGTGTTAAGCCACTGGCCATTGGCTGACTTCATGGCTTGACCGCCGAAACCGGGAGACTCCTGTGATCCAATTGTCATTCCATGAAGAGTAGCGGTTTTGGGAGTCATAGGTGACATGGGGCTACGACTATTGGATGTCTTCCGCTGCATCTGCTGCGACATTCTGGCTCTGGCTTTAGCGTTGAGGAAGTTAGGGTCGTTGCTATCGGCATTCATGGCACCGGCTAATGGAGACTCGTTGTAGGACAAGGGGGAATGTAAAGAGGTTCCGAGTGAGTGGCCTTGCATTTGTCGGTACTGGGTATTGAAACCAGTATTGAAGGGGCTCTGAATGGGATCTCCATCGGGGGTACTTGAGTACCCGTTCATGTGTGACTGGTCGATTTGCAAACCCGAGTTACGATGAGGGAATGCATTCTGAGAGAAGCCACCCATATTTAGTCCTGAAAAGTCCTGACCTTGACCCGAGATTCCGGACTGGGTAACAGGAGGTGCATTCAGACCATCCAAAAGCTCATCATCATCGAACATAGCGGAACTGTTTGTAAATCCGTTTGTGCCGTTTCCAGAGTTCGAGTTGAAGTTGTTGAATGAAGGAGAATAACCACCTGACATGGCGAGATCGTTCGGGTCGATACTTGCCCCGCTGTGGCCGTTGCCAAATTGGTTGAAGCCGTGCTGGGCCATTATGACGGGGATGATCGAGGATAAGTTATTGTATCGTGGTTGAAGATTCGGATGTTATTTGCCCTAGCTAGAGGGGGGATGCGGGCGGAATATTGTGGGCGTTCACCAGTTCGGTTAAGGTTGATGGTACGTTTGAGTCACGAAAGTCAAGCTTGAACTGGCCTGTTGAGGGCTCGAGTCAGTAAAGTCAGGACAGCGCCGAACACAAAGCGGGGGAATGCAAAGTCAAGAAGACCGGCTCGGCGATGGGAAGCGGGCATCCATATATGGGGTGCCCACCGCCGCGGAGGTTACAGCATGGAGGGAAGTGGCGGGCGGATGGCCGGGGGTTGAGGCTTTGATTCCTTTGACTCACCAGACAGAGTGTTGCAGTTAAATTTGGAGAATATAGATTGTTCCCTATCTGCAGTCCATAAATGAATAGCGAGTACTAGGCGATTGGTGATTTAAGCGCCGCAGCGGAAAGTATCCCGGATGGAGTTGAAGCCAGATAAGGTATTGTGGGAAAGATGAGTGTCGTGAGTCTGAGGGTCGGAGGGAGACGTTTGGGGTTGGAGGGGGGTTGAAATGGCGGGCACTGAGTGCAGGACCTCCAGGCGTCCGTTCACTATGGGCAGGTCCAGGTACCTACAAGGGGTTAAAGCACTGGGGGCGCTCCCTTCGCTTACAGGTACTCCGCAAGCCAAAAGAGCAGAGAGTGGGCTTGGTCGCTTGGGCAGGAGTACTTTGTAACGCACGGGCGAAAAGGTCTAGTTTATCGTCTGGCACGTACAATGCTAGCCCCAGCCCAGTATGATTAGTAGCAGTCTGGGGGTGCTGTCCTGTAAGATGGTCGGCGCGGGGGGCACGGCGGTCGGAGAAGCAGTTGAGGGGTCCTTTGTTTGAGTCTGAGTCGTAGATGAAGCTGCAGACTTGGAAGGGATAAGGATAAACCCAGTCGAGCAAGGCGGTGAGGAGCGTTTATTCAGATTCAGGGTTTTAGTGGCTGTTCTTGGAATGGTGAGATGACCAGTCAGTAATGTAGTTCTGGAATACGGTTGTCTGAGTCGCAGCTAGAGGAAGAAGGATGATGGAGGCCGTGGTTTTGGGAGATGAATGCGATGTGTGGCACCCCAATCAGAAGAAGAGGGGGGCCACGGTTTCGGTATGTCACTTGTACCTCGTAGCTCGGCGCACCTCAATCAAGACGGGATATAGGGAAGGAAACAAAATATGCAGAAGAGAAATGAAACAAACGGGCAAGATCTTTGGTAATAACTATGACAACGATACTAATAAGGGAAATGTATCAGGTTTGAAGGCTGAGCAAACAGCTTGTATAACACAGAGACAAAGATCGTTGGGAGGGGGGCTAGGTTGGTAGTAATGAGGCTATGATGCGTCGTCCTTCCACGAAAGTCCAAGCGGTTGGTGGTAGGGGTTTGTCTGGGCAGAACAACCAGACCAGCACATACACACGTACAGCTCAGGCAACCGGATAGAAAAGAAGAATGAAATCTTCTACTCACCAAGTATAGTTAAGGCACCCAAAAGCGCAGAAGGCATGGAAGCAGCCGTGTTGTTGAGCTTGCACAGTCACGATGCGGTGCGATAGCCGAGGCGGATAATACGGCTTAGAGCAGGCGATGCAATAATGTCTTGAGAGGCAATGCTATGGTAAGTCGAGTCGAGCGGACGAAGCAGGATAAAGTACCCGAATTGTATTCGAAGTGTTGCTGGTGTTGCTTGAGCTGTGGTCGAGAGAGGTTGTCCAAATCGGGAAATGGAAGGATGTGGATGGGAGTAGCAGCGGGGCGCCGAAATGCAGGGTTCAGGTCCGTAATGTATGGTGATGATAGATGTTAAGATCCGTCCTCGGGATGATGTGAGACCCCGCCGAAGCTCAAGTTTGAGGATAAAGAGCAAGACTCGCAGTCGTATCTCTCACGATCGAAGTATTGAAGATTAAAAAGGTCTTGCTATTTGTTTCGGGATGCGTTCTAATTTATTCGAACGCACAGACAGAGTAAGCGAGACTTCGAGATCTGTTGTTGTCCAGATGAATGTGAAATACTAAAGTTGATGGATGGCGCAAACACGGCGGCAGGATCGGATACTGTACATAAAAGACCAGCTTGAGCCAAGATGAGCGTTCTCGATTGACGGACGGTGACGTTCAAGAGCAAGCGGTCTGACGTCTTATTGTATTTATGGCGCCTCCAATGTGGGCTGGAGGGTCCTAGAGCTGGAGGACAGTGATGGCTCAGGAGAGAGGGTGGCGTAAGTGTAAGTACAATATGACAATAAAGTCGGTCAAGGGTCTAGTGCTAGACGACACTGAGCCGTGGCTGATAATCCAAAGGGGGGGTGGGTTGGTAGGTGTAAGTGAGTTAGTAGTAGTCGATAAAGATCCGATACGAACAAGTCCAAGCACCAATGTAAGGGTCTCCCGTCTCTCGTGGTGGCAACTCTCACGAACGTGGTAGGTATGGATGCCGATCAAATAGACTCAACGGATAGCTGCGTTTCGAATGATCAAGTGGATTTCTCTTCTTGTTCTGTTCTTAGCCTTGCTCTTGATATCGACTCTCGCTCGTCCTTCTCTTCGTCCCCTATGGCTGGCTGTGCTTACTCCTTCAAAGTCCGTCTCTGTACGATCAAGCCCCAGATGTTGTTGATAACTGGAAAGGCCAGTTCAAAGAGTAAGGTCTTTTCTAACACAGCTGCAAGATGAGATCAACAATCCTTGACCGGAGACTTAAGGCACCATGGTCCCCTAATTTATACCCCTAGGAATAGGCTAAAAATACTAGCCATAGCCGTCAAGTCAGATGTACAACTCTTATCGTCTCTTGCCCACCTGACATAATGTATCTCGGACCAAACGTGGAGGCCGTGGTCACTGGTCCCTATGAAATTGTATGCAAGCTGGAAGTGGACTTGGCTATAGATCCATAAAGTTGGCGGTAATGGTGGCCGCTATTTTCTGCTATGTCCGGTCTACACTTGAGAGTTGATGCAAGATAGAAAAGACAGGGGAGGGTGTGGATGCGACTGTGTGTGTGGGCGTCAGGCTGAACGTGACATGGGATTTAAGACACCAAGCCCAACCTACTGTCCGGGACTTTAAGGACTCATCGGGGATTGCTACAGGCAATCGATTCCCCTCCCTAGAATATCTTCTTCCGTGCTCGGTCATGCGCTGGATACTTTCCCATCCTTCTTCCCTCTCCCTGGCCACGCGCACCAGCTCGAAGCCCACCATCATCGTCGCAGAATATCCCGAAGCGACTGGTTGTCGTGAGAATTATAGAGCGGAGTGTTTCGGGGGGCTTGACTCTTGTCGGCCTGGTGACAGTCGTATACCTAGATGAGAGTGTAGAGGTTTCTACCAGTGTTTTCCACTCACGTTCAGTGTTGTTACATGTGCGGCAGAAACTTGGTGCGGGCTCATTCGTCATGGAGGGTATGGTATCGGTCAGACTCCTCTTACGATCTCTCGACTTAGTCTCTACGGATCGTGTCCGGCCCTCTACGGTCCGCTCCTCAAGTGGTAAGTGGTAGCAGTAAAGATGAAGCGCTCCGTCCACCCGCTCCTCTCCCGCCTGGACCCTGCTCTGCATGTAGTTTGGGTTCAACTTCTGAAGCCATATGCACAGAAACAGAACCTGGCTGTGCTTGTGAGGCCGTGGATGTGGGATATGTGGTTGGCTCGTTTTAGCATGGGCAGAAAGCTATGATCAGCCTCAACATCTCTGAAACCTCCAGGTGCGTCTCAAGCTCTGTCCTGCAAGGCCCCAAGCTCAGCTCAGCTCCGAAAGAGAGCCAGACAGAAGCTCTGAGCTCTGACTCTGAAGCCTTCCCACCCCTGGCCATATGCTTCTGTGTCATGCATGATCCCTCCCGTCCCCGCCAAAAGTGTTCGCTTGAGGCTTCCATCAATCAAAGGCGGCCCGTGCAAGGAAGATGGGGGAGCCACAGGTGGCACCAGACCTACCCCAAGCTCGTTTCCACTCTCACACAGCCAATCATATAATCTCCTGCGCTGCCTAACCTCAGCAAATGCTTCTGAGAGGACGGCATTACAGGAATCAATGGGATCCAATCCAAGGAAAGAACCACACGCCCAACCCCAACCCATCAACTTCCCAGCTTAGTGCCGCCCTCCACTATCAACGACCAACTTCACTCCTCTCCAAACGCTCAGATAGACCATAGTCCCCGTTCTCTTCTCTTTCGCGCGCAAAACACTCCGGTCGAATTTTGTCACGCATCTGCCTTTGCTCTTATCGCTACCACCTCCGCCATTTTCGAGCGGTACGCGCGGTCGCCTGCAACCCCCTTGGCCCCAACGCCCAGCCTAAGCCCCAGAGGACTCGTAGTCTTTCGTGCCTATCGAAGGTACTGTCACCTTGCGTAAAGCAACGTCGTCAACGACAGGTCTAAGCTCTGTAGGCGACAGATCGCGGTAGGCAGCCAGCTTTATCCGCCTTGTTAACTAAGGCTCTGCCTCTATATCATGAGTACTCGTCGACTGACCACGATGCCAGACTTTCCAAGGAAGTGGACATCGCTGTTCCAAGTTATATTATTAGTTTGATACGAGGCCGCCTTTGTCACCCGCCGCCTTGCGTTAAGCCCGTCCCACCCTCCATCACACCTACGAGCTCGACCTCCAGCCCGAATCCTAATCTCATCCTGAACCTGAACCTGCGCCGCACGATCGACCTAGCCGCTCCGTCCCTGTCCCGCGATCGCTGAGCCTGTCCCTTACGTTTCCGTCCTCTGATCCCCTGTCGCCATGGCCTCTTCCTCCTTCAGAGACTCAATAAACTCCCTCGGCTGGAGTCGCCGCGACGAACCAGTCAATACTTCTCAGCAAAGCGGGTTACTCTCCTCTCTTCAGAGTTTAAATCCCTTCCAAGGAGGCAGCGGTTATGTCCGTCTGCCAACCACCGAGAGTTCCGGTGCACCTCTCCCTGCGCCCAGTCGTCGTGAAGAAGAGGAAGGCTGGTTTGTTCGTGAGTCAACCCTGGATGTTCTTTACCTATTGTCTTCCAGCACCCCTGCAGCGGGATATGTGCATTGCATCTGAGCCATGCCTTGAACTATGCATGTGATGCGGATGACATGCCTCGTGGTTAGATGACACTAACCCAGCTGGCAGTTAGCCGATGGGATCGCTTGTTGATCTTTGGTGCTTGTAACCTCGCTGCTGTGGCATGCTTCGTCATCTGCTTCACTCTATTCCCCGTCCTCTCTCTGAGACCACGCAAGTTTGTCATATTGTAAGTCGGAAATCCATGCACATTCCTTTCGGTCTGCCCTCTTCATCCTATATTGCTTGTCGATCAATGTCACGCGGCCTCACTACTGCGAGACCGTCTTGATTGTGACTAGTTTTTCCCATGATATGACGTCGTAGATTCGACATGGTGAACTTCAAAATCCCATTTGGAAACTAATGTGGGGCTATGCAGATGGTCGGTTGGATCGCTAATGTTCCTGGCCTCCTTCGCTGCGGTAATGGGCCCCATGAACTACGTTTATCACCTTCTGTCGACTCCCCGACTGCCGTTTACTGCGGCGTATTTCGGCTCTATCACTTTGACCCTGGTGTTTGCCTTGAAGGTAAGGTCTAGCTTGCGATGTGCTGAAGATTTTACTAATTTACCGAAAGCTTCACAGCACAATTCTCACCTTATTCTCCGCTCTTGTTCAACTTGCCTGCCTGCTCTGGTACCTGATCAGTTATTTCCCTATGGGATCTACTGGACTGCGCTTTGCCACATCGTTTGGTGCAAGGCAAGCAACAGCATGGATGACTGGCTAGAAAACTCCCTTGACTACATGCACTACGGGACTCTTTGTACTCAACACGTTTCACAATGTTGCCAGGCTCCAAGGAACCAAGTCCTCATGTACACCAACTGTCTGTCTTGTGTAACATTAGCAGCAAATTGACCATGGCATCATGGATTCAGGCAACAGTGGAATGGTTTTACGAGAACAGCTCTCGATTTAGGATAAAAGCAAAGACCTATGTATAATTTTTGTCATTACATATACTTATCACCAAGTCCGAGTCTTGCTGTGGTATATGCCCGGCTAAAGTACTACAGTCATCATTTGACGCAGTGAACCTCTTTGTGTCCTCACAGGGTCCCAATCTCTATTTTTCCATATAAACAAGTCCCTGACTACTAACTTACCTACAGTGCCTTAGTATTTCGTACCAGTATCAGGGAGTTTGAACGCGGTGATTGGTGTTAGGTAAGCGTTACCCAAAAGGGCAAGTTCTCAGGTGCTGTATCCAATGAGCAAACCCATATTATGTGCGGCATTGGTTTGGAATGAAATGTGGGAAAATCTCACAGCCATTGGGATGTTTAGAAGAAATGAACACTTATTAGAGTTGATAGGAGTTGATAAAGCAGGTAGTCATATAGCTAAACGGTTGTTTAGAGTATAACTGTGTTAGATTTGAAAGAAAGTTCTTTTAAAATCAATAGGAAATTAACCTTAATTAGTTAGGCAGCTTTATAAATGCAATGATGTGTGTTATAGTGGCCTTATAGCTTTGGGTTTTGCATAATGAAAGTACATAGTAAAATTATAATGGAGAGAAATTTGCACCAGACTAGGTAGCAGTATGTATGGGCTGGAAAGATAATTGGCATGTAAACTATTTACGACTTGTATCTCTCGATTTTGTATTGAGCTGCCTAACGATTGTTCGAAACTGAGAATTCATGACCAATAGATGCCTTGTTGCCCTTTGCGTAAATATCCGGATGGGTAGTTTTTCAAGACGTATGCAGATTCTCATATATTTACTCTTCCTGTTAAGAACCTGCCGATCTGCTTCTTGGCGTACTTGTGGATCGAACGTGACCTTATTAATGTGTATCCAAAAGCTGGGTAATTTCTAGCCTGTCACCGTAGTCCCAGCGATCCGTTTTATGACTTTTATTTATTTCTATCTAAAATAAAATCTGGCTTCTTACATGAGCTCCTGGAGATTCATTGAATGTCATACACTCGACCCGGTCAACTGCCCTTTATAAAACCCAAGATTCTTACTAGCTCCGAGTGTGCATGCATGTAATGGCTGACCTCCAGATTACCCACACAGATCAGGCTTTCTTGGACAAAGAGACCTGCAGAGACATGGATGTGTCTGATATGCTTGGGGTAATTGCAAAGTTCTACACATTGTACATAGCACGGCCAGCTCACTGTGTACCTAGGTACGCAGCTGGTGCAAGATAACCAAAACACGTTCAACAGAGCAAACTTCGTAAAGCCAAAGGGTAAATAATGGCATGGGTACAGTGATAACAATAAAAGGAATGCCAAAAGTACTTCAGAAAAGCCGATTTATATTCGCGCAACTCCACCTATCACGGTCACCCGGCTCCGGTTGAAGTAGTCACTCTACCATGCCCTTGTTTTCAGGCCTCTTCGGGGTCTCGGGGTGCCATGATACCTATCCATGGATGACGGCGGCTTCTAGCAGTGAGGTGCATCCAGGGTGGAGCGCAAACGAGAAGCAGAAGCCTTGCCCTGAATCCCACTGAAAGATGAACCCGAGGCAGATTGGTATGATGTTCAGTGCCGTCGGCTGAGAACTTTTATCCATAATGCTCGAGTCAGCGATACAGTGGCAATCCAGGTATTGTTACTCGGTGGATATGCAGAACCCTGTCGCTGACTTGGGTTACTTGAACAATGCATTCACTGATTAGAGGTTAGGTACATCAGTGATGTAAATCCTACTACCATGCATCTCTATCAGTCAATGACAAACATGCAAATCATAGACGAAATGTGATTGCATCTTACAGCGCCGTATTCGGTATTTAATAACCAAAATGCTGTTAGTATCAAGCAAATGCAGTATGGTAGAAATAAATAAGCCAAATTGAAACAAGAGAAGGAAGAACGATAAAGAATATCTGTTCATGGGCATTTCAGGAAAGGGAAAAAAACCCAAGGCGGAAAAGAATGCCCCTCCATCCTTCCAACCCGATACGTTTCCCAGTCCATCTCCCAAGGACTCCCACTCGGCGCAGCGGGAAGGTACCTTCTAAATCACTTAGTCGCGGCATATTTCTGTGGTACCACCCGCCTGCGGATCAGAGAGGGGAAGGAAGCGCAGGGAAAAAATTTATTATTCACACAACGCAAAAAATAACCTCCGGCCTTCTTTTTCTCATTCCCTGGTATCCGTGTGCCCTCTTTCTATAAACTACAACTTCTCGCCTACTCCATTTAGAAAAGAGTTGCCGCTGAAGATCAGTCTGTATTGGTTTACGAATACTACCTCCTCTTTACCTCATCCTTCTCCCCCCCTCCCTCGTCCTTCTTCCCTACCTATCCTCTGGAATCATTTCTGCATCCATCAATCCTAACCACCCCGCCGCCTGGCCTTCTGCGTTTTCTCCCGATACCCTCGTGACGAAGCAACGTAACAAGCAAATACACAGGCCTCGGTTCTGGTTCTGGTTCTGGTTCTGATTCTAGGCTACGAGTTCATTCAATCGACACGCTCTTGTTTCCTATTTACGAGAGTAGGCAAAACAGGACAGTAGCACAAGCATTTTTGGGTCTACTGCCTCGAAATCACCTTATCTGTTTTTTTCCCTTCCTGTTGCCTCCCTTCGTCGAAAGTCAGTCGCCTACTGCCCCTAGGCTGCCATTTTTCGATTCAATAAACGCCTCTACGACATTGTTACATCTTTGCCTCTTTTCATCAGAAACATCTGTCACGGCTCAAGCCAAGCATTCGCCCACAATCCAACCGATTTACTGGTTGTCCATTTTGGCCTGAGGACCTCGGCTCAACGGACACCTGACTCTCGGTTTTATACCATCGTACTCGATACGCACCCCCGAATTTCGACTCCTTGTCCCAGAATCTTATATCCCTGCGCCCTCATTATTTAGAGGTCCACAGATAGTCACTGTATCGCACGTAGGTGCTGTGCCTCTCTCCTTGCGTGGAAGGGGTTGAGAGACATCCTGGGGTTTTCGATCCTTGAGCAATACATTGATTTTCCCTTTTATAGCAACCAAGGTGATTTAGGCACCTTCAGCTCAGAGTATCCTTCCAATTTAAGACGGCAAGCCTGTCCTACGAGGCTTAATCCGAAATGAGTCCATCAGCGATCGTTGATTCTAACGAAATGGCCGCTCAATCAGCTTTTTCCTACGCACAAGCTGCGAAGGGTCAAGGCACTACCCCTGCTTCAAATCCTACAGCTGTCGCCGATGCTGCTGTTCCTTCCCAGGACGCGCAAGCATCCATTGCCGATGATGATGTTCCGACTCCCGCAACCGGCGTGAAGTCGACTGCTACTTCTACTGCTACTGAGCAGGCCAGCTCTGAAGCTCCTGAGACCACGGAGCACCGCGCTGCCTTCTCTGAAAAGCAAGGCCTCGAGAGTGTACCCGGATCCGAGAGCGATACCCGCTCCGAGTCGACACAAAGCAGACGAACAGACTCGAGGCGCGAGGATGATTCTGGAAGGCTAGAGCGCCCCTGGCGACGGAACGAGAAGACACCGGGGTCATCAAGCACTACTGCCCGGTCTGTCGACGAGCAGGACTCCCGAAAGGCTAGGCGAAATAAGAAGGGTAAGACTTCTGAGAAGCAACCCAGTGACCAGGCGACAGATAAGGAGCAGGAGGCGGCCCCTGAGGCCCCCAAGATCGAGCTCTCAGAAGCACCTATCCCCAGCGTCAACATCTGGCATAAGCGAAAGGAGGCACAGCAGGCCAAGACTGTCAAACCTGCTCCCACACCCGCGGAAGCTACAGTGAATGGCACTTCATCTCAGAGGGATGAGAGGACGACTGAAGAATCTACTACAACACCATATACGAACGGTATCAAGACTCAGCAAAAGCCGGCCAATCCTGTGCGGCCAGAGCGCAATGGCCCCCGGGGGTCGCGGATACATGAGAAGGATGGCAAGAATGAGGTTCCTCCATCCGTCGAGGATTCTACAGCTTGGCCAACTCCTGAAACTGCAATCACGGCTATTAAGGAGGACAGCAAGAAGAAGATCGCAGACAAGACACCCGAAAAATCAGACCGCTCTGATAAGGACAGTCAAGAAGATGGCAGCGCGTCAAAGCCCCGACAGAAATGGGTGGCTATGGACTATGTCCCCACAGTCAACTTTGAAACCCAGCTTCCTCAAATGCGTAGCTCTAAGCCACGGGGTGGTGCTCGTGGTAACCGAGATGCCGCTCCTCGAGGCGCAGCCAACGGTGTAGCGGACAAAACCGCTTCTACCGCACCTGCCAATAAGACCAACGACATTAAGCCCAAAGACAACACCAACAATGCCGCATCGCAACTGGCAGCCGTTAAACGCGGAGCAGCGGATGGTGTTAATGGCCAGAAAAAGACTCCTGCCAGCACTGGTTCCGAGAAGGCCAAAGATACGCCTGCCCAGTCTTCGGTGAGTAATACGATACCCCTGCAGAGCGCAGTTATCTTGAAATTGCGCAAGTGCATTTATTGTGTGAGACGTATACTGATTGCTTTTGGAATAGGAGATTTCTCAAACTCGAGACCGGCATGATGGCCGCAGTGAGAGAGGCCGAGGCAATTATCGAGGACGAGGTGCCCATCACGGCCATTCACAATCTCAGCATGCTATTTCTGCATCCGGGTTCCATGGCCAAAGCGCCAACGCTGCCAGGTCTCAGGGCTACAGTCCCCCATTGCGACAGGGTGGTCATGGCGGCATGTTTACGCCTCCTTCTCAGCGAGGCCGTGGCCGCAATGGTGCTAACAACGTCCATCGTGCATCAGTGCCCAACGGCGGATCTCGTATGCCTATTGTGCAAGCTCAGTATTCGCCTTACGATTACTCCATGGCAGCGCCTATTGGTGCAGTTCCTTTCCACTCCCTTCCATTTGATAACTTGCTCGTACTCACGATCAAGACCCAAATCGAATATTATTTCTCCATCGAGAACCTCTGCAAAGACGAATACCTTCGACAGCGCATGGATTCCCAGGGATTCGTACCTCTGCACTTCATTAGTGCGTTCTCGCGCATCAAGCAGCTAACTGTGGATATGAACATCATCCGTGCTGCTTGTGAGGATTCGACTGAGGTCGACTACGTGGTTGGCGACGACGAGTGTGAGCGACTACGTCGGCGACACAATTGGGAGCATTTCGTCTATTCTATGGAAAATCGAGATGAGCTGGCCCGCAATGCTGGCCCTGCCAGCGTCACTTTCAAGAACAGACACTACCATTTCCCTACCGGTCGATATGACGACATCGCTGCTATGCCATATGGTGCACATGCTTATCCTCATGGTCCTGCTCTCCAACAATTCGCACCACATGACGCAAATGGGGTTGTTCCAAATGGCAATACCCAGCTTTCTGCGGCTGTTCCCGACTTCTCACCTTCCGGGACAATTCCCCTTGTTGGCCCTCAGGGTGAGGTCCAAGTCACCAGCGTTGAAGCTCTGACCAATGGACATGCTGAACAAACTGCGCCGCTTACCAACGGTGTGCATATTGGGGAGGCTTACACAACCGAATCGTAACCTCCGCGCGAAATGGAGTACTGGCTGTTGCAGAGATGTTAGACCTCCATTATTTCCGTGCTTGAAAAGTGGCGTGTATGAGAGAGTTGCTTCTTTTTTTCCCGGTCTGGCTCGGTACGAATGACGCGTCCCAGATTTATAACTGTTTATGATTTTCATGCTGTGGCCCGGAACTGGCTTCATATTCGCCATGAACTAAAGCGTGTTACGATTGTGATCTCGTTTGTTCATAGGTCTTCAGTGATACAGGCTGTATGGATGCCTCAAGGGTTCATACATAGCACTGAACTGTTCTGGGCCAGACAGCAAACGGGTGGTTGACAAGTTCATGGTAGTAACTTGCGTTGTACGTTTAGTGCTATAAGTGCATCATCCGGTCGACAAGACGTCTATACCTAAGGCCTTCTCCTATCAGAATTGCTCGAAGGAAGGGAACGACGTACACGAGCTACAGATATTCGATACCCTGGTGTACGAGGCTATAATGAAAAGCCAGTGACCATTGGAGAGCAAAATTCGGAATGAAGGTTGGCTTAATAGCCTGATGTATTGGTTTCTGTTGGGGCGTATTCCAAGGATGGTTTTGTGAAATGCCAAGGCCCACTACAAGTTGGAAAGGTGTGCGCCAGACCCTCAGCGTTGCATGCGAGGGAGTTCGGCTGGTGCTGGTTAGTAGTAGTGACGGATCACAGAGGCGAACGGCGAGTGTCGCTGGATGATTGCTATACCCGCTACGCTGGATGTTCACAGGGTGGTCGATTACGACGGCATATCCAAAGGATTCTCGTCATACCGGATGAAAGAAAAAGGCATGGGTGGAAAAGCATATGGGCGTACGGTGACATTTAGCTGAACTGCAGCATCTTTTTTTTCTCGACTGCATATGAAAGGGGTTCAAGGATGGTTTCGATTTGGACTTGGTTCTGATTTTTCTGATGTATTCTGGTGTTGGAGAAGACTCTCCAGCTTTGCTAAAAATACGGAGTTTTTTATTCTAGTTTCAAAAGTTGTACAATAGTTTCATTATTAAATAAAGAAAAAATCACGTCGAGAAACATAAGGCTTCTCCTCGTCTTGAAATCTACTGGATGCTTTTATAGTACTGCTGCCTACTGTAGGTGGAGGATTATCACGATCCATGTTGGTAGTACTCCTAAATGCGGGTGCATGGTAGGCAATTGGCGAGCTTTCATGGGCATACAATAGGGTTGAGACAGTTGGAAAATACTATATTCTGTAGGAAGCGCAATGGCTTATTGCAATGTATGGGAGTTCTTACTGCATTAGCATGGACACTTTTTCTGTTCTTGTCCTGTCATTCATTGACAAGGATCATGTTAGTTATCATGACAAGATACTTAGTTCATCATGTTGGCGGGGTTGAGGGGTTACCTACCTTAGTATCTAGGTAGCTAGCTACTGGCTTTAGGGTAGCTAAATTGCATACGTCTCATACTGGAGACTTTTGTCATGAGGGTATGATATTAATTACTTTTCAATCTAGCTCCCACCAGAAGACATCATCAAATATTATTACCCAGCGAGGTAAGGCCATCGTGAAGTCTTGGGAAGATCTCACAAACCGAGGCCTTTTCAAGGATGAGCCGCATGATGGAAATCCGGCCTGTTGATTGGGTTTGGGGTGGGTATGGGCCAAGGCGTATGGAGGGAGACGCATAATCTCGTGATTGGAGAAAAATAATGAAGTTATCGTCAAGACACAACATCTAATGGATCAACCGGGCATCAACAACACGGCAGCGGTGCCCTGCAGAAATGTCAAAGCCGGAGCATGGGTCCCCGGAAAATACCCAGAGTGGAAATGGCTCAACAAGACCTGCAGATTGCCTGGCAGCATTACGTCAAGCGTCGCTAAAAAATTTAAACATGAAAGCTTCGTTAGCGGTGAATGGGACAGCGACAGCAAGCCCCTAGGTAGTAGGTACTTAGTTACCAACCTCTTATAGCTTGTTGGGGGATGAGTTTGCGGAGATGTAGCACATCGAAAGCGAAAATTGTGTAAGTACAAAGTACTTTACCTTACTTTACCTACTAAGGTAAATTAGTACTGGGGTAAGGCAAAGACATTGGATTAGGTTATTGATAAGCAATAAAGAAGACCTCCATGGATACTTTGCCATGCGCGGAAGGAAATCTCCGACCACAGCTGATCGGGGGAGATGGGGAAAAATGAAAACAAATTACTATCAGACTATCTAATGAATTTGACAGTGAGCAACCTAAACGTAGGTATGATAAGATAGTTTCTTGCCCCTGTTCGTTTAAGTGATGGCTAAAGAATCTCCACCTTGTAGCTACCAAACTGCATCCTCATGCAGAGAAGCTTCCAAATTCTGCTCTGAATCTCGATATAAGCCGCCTGATTCGTCATTGAACCCGAATGCTGTGACATATTCCACGTGGGGCCAGCCTAGGATATTGACATAGTACATAAGTAGTAGGTTAATAAGTGATCTACATGCAAGGTTGAATTTCAATGCTTTGTCGGACCGCCATGTTGGAAATATTCAGCCTCCCCACGTTATCATGGCCAGGGAAATCACCTTTGGACTGCTGTCTGGTCCCAACACGACCATTGGGAGTGGTTCATAAACTTTCACCGTCTCCTCAACTGCCAAACTCGTCGAGTTGCAGTCATTTCGCGAGCCTGATATATACTACTTGTGGGTCCGGGGACATAAAAAAGCTGAGGGGGCAAGGATTCAGCTCTGATACAATATCGGTCCGGAGGGAAATAGAGATGGGGAAATCAGCCACGACATGGAGTCTGAAATCAGATTCGGAGTTGACCTCCGGTTGGTCTGGGGAAGAAGGCATGGTTCTTGTGGTCGGTATACCTTCATCTGGAGAACTTGACGTCAACTTAACTCAACCAAGGCCACCGTGGTGGAGATTCTTCTCCTTGAGGACGCACATTGGAAAACAAAACATTTCATCATGATGCTTGAAGAAGGTGTAGGGTTTGAGAATATTTAATTCAAGCATGCGCCCAAGCTCTCCATTGTTACCGGCTCAGACGTATATCGCTTTAGCTACACTCTCCAACCTCATCACTTTCCAACAACTTACAAGAGCACCAAAGCCAAAAGATGGCCTCTCAAGTGGAGAGGATGCTCTCCTACGTGACATTCAAGCCTAACAACGTCACCGGAAAAAATGAAGCTCCTTATCTGAATGAAGAAGGCTATGTCGACTTCTCGCCCGACGATCTTGAGTACCCACGAAACTGGCCCCTCAAGCGACGATGGGTTATTACCTGCATCGCCGTAGTTCTCGCAATGAACGGAAACTTTTCATCAAGTATATTTTCTGGCAGCATCGACTCTGTTGTGGAAGAGTTTGGAGTATCAGAGGTTGCTGCGAGCTTGACAACTACGATGTTTTTGCTCGGTTTCTGCGCAGGGCCATTTATCTTTGCGCCTCTTTCTGAATTTTATGGTCGCCGGTGGATATTTTATATCACTTTTCTTGCCTACATGGCCTTTAACCTTCTCTGCGCTTTCCCTACAAACTTTGGATCGCTACTAGTTGGACGATTCTTGGCTGGTGTCTTTATCTCTGCACCGCTAAGCACCACCCCGGGCGTTTTGGTCGACCTCTGGGACCCTACTGAGCGAGGAAACGCCACGGGAATCTTCAGCTTGGCTTCCTGGGTTGGCCCATCACTAGGGCCGGTGGTGTCCGGTTTCGTTCAGCTTAAGAAGAACTGGCGATGGGGCATGTACTCCGTTCTATGGCTCGGAGCTTTGACGGTACTTCTTATGTTCTTGATCCCCGAGACGCATGCACCAACTATTCTGGCGAAAAAGGCAAAGCGTGCCCGTATCTCTGGAATTGCTGGCTATGAAAAGGCCATAATGGAGGGAGAAGAAGATAAACCCTCACTCGCACATATCTATAAGCTAGCCCTCACGCGACCTTGGATCCTCATGTTCGACTTGATCTCTCTCCTCTGCTCTATCTACACTTGCATAGTATTCACTCTTCAGTTTATGCTCTTCAGCATCTACCCTATTGTATTCAAAGACATGAGAGGCTGGAATGCTGGCGTTTCGCAACTCCCTCTCCTCGGCCAGGTCGTTGGGGCTGTTCTTGGAGCCATCGTTGTCTTCGTTGACAGTGAGCGACGGCGAAGCAAGGATGCGGCTGGAAAGACGCTACTTCCCGAGGATCGGCTTCTCATGGCTATGTTTGGAGGTGTTGCGTTCCCTATCACCATGTTCTGGCTCTCATGGTCTGCTAATTACAAGTCAGTCTTTTAACTTTCCATGTCTCTACACAAGCAACAGTAGCTAACACATAACAGCGCTGTCCCCTGGGTTGTACCGACTCTTGCGGGCACTTTCCTCTCTGCCGCTCTGATGCTCGTCTACGTTGCCATAATCAACTATCTTAGCGACACATACGCCAAGTACGCAGCTTCCGTCATCGCTGTCAACACAGTTGCTCGATCGGCTGGCAGTGCTGCCGCTCCTCTATTTACGACCCAGATGTTCACCGCTCTCGGTGTAGGTGGTGGAGGTTCTCTCATCGGCGGAGTTGCGACTCTTCTGGCATTGATCCCATTTGCTTTCTTCTGGTACGGTGCTCGTATCCGGAGAAAGAGCAAGTATGCCCTTGCCGAGCCTGATCAAATGGAGAAGATGGACGAGGAAGCCGATCCTACTGACTATGGTGTTCAAGCTGAAGAGAGTCAACACGCCGGTGGTACGGATGAGTCAGTACAGAGCAAGCGTTCCAAGGATGTATAGGTAAGAAGGGAAGAATTTTGACGGTATTTTAACCTGCGGAATTTGTATACATATTACGAACAGGTAGTCTAAAATGGAGATACCAAAAGCGGCATGATACGTTTTCTTTCAACCATCAGGAGTTTTGGGTCCATCACAGAAGGGTACAATGGTTTGGCTCGATCTAGATTGCAAAAGCGTGTTACTCAAACGGCCTGGCCTATCGGGTTGAGTTTACAGGGCCCAACACGGCTTCTATACAGTAGTAAGGACGTCATTCGTAACAAACAGTTCTTCAACAGTGGGCACCCTTGACAACCATTGAAATCTGGATCCGGCGATGACCTTTGATAAATCCGATACATACAGGCATCATTGGTAGTTGATGTGCTGCGGTTGATGCAATAAGGATACGGCTAAGCTGGCCATGAACTCTCATCAGCAGGCATCCTGGTATTATCTGTTGCGTCATATGTTGTGTCTCAAGTGTCATGTTCAAGTCGAAAGTCAAGTTAAATAGGGACACAGGATGGACTGAAAGAAAAGCGGCGATTGGCTGGTCTAAACTCCCGCCCGGCTTGTCTTACGCTCAGCCGTTGATTTTAGCCCAAGTTTCACAAGGTGACAATAGTTTCTAGAAAAGAACAACTCATCAGAGTGGTGGCGAAGTGGGTTTCGAGGACAAGCACCGTATCGAATATGCAGGTTTTCGAGGTAAGCACGAACCTAGGGTATCCCTTCGAGTAACGACTTCTGAGCCTCACTTTACAAAGATTGAGACGATCCTGGCCCAGGCATGAAGACGCGGGGCGCGCCCATCGACCTGGTCCAAGACTAATATTGGCTTATGCAAAGGAGCAGAAAAGAGCCGGCTTCGATTTTATCTTCGAATTTGAATTTGTTGTTTCATTCGAATATACGTTGTCTCGTCCTCGGTGTTGCCGGGCGGGCGTTGAGACGTTGCAAAGTGGAATAACTGCATGATAACTGTGGCGCAAGACGAATCTAAGAGCGAAGCCAGGCTGTGCTATGGACGCCCAGCCGGTGCCCAGCTGGGTATCAAGTGCCGCTGCTCCAGCGCCCAGCGCGCCCAAGAGCTTCTAGTGGGCCTTACAAGGCCGTGACCCCTGTCGAATAGCGTCAGCGTTGTGCGTCCGATTTGAGGTATACCCCTCCTCATTACGTCGTTTATTTCGCCCCGCTTGTACGGTTGAAAGCTACGAGGAGAGAGGTCTTGTTAAGCAGAACAGCCTTACCATGGTAGTAAAACTTAACGCGAACCCTAAGCTACTGAACAGCCTAGTCTAACCATAACTGTCTCTGAATCTCATCAAAGGTCCATCACCAAGTCAGCAGGGAAGGCATGGTTTCTGTTGCTGCCTTCTGTCCTATTGATGCCCATCCCATCCCGTCCCATCCACTCGACCAACGTTGAACAGGTTCAGTGCTGCCCACTCACTACCTATTTAGCACTCTACACCTGTCGACAAGACTCATAGTAACCCACTTCATCAATCCTACCTCAGTAGGTAGGTACTGCGTAGCTAAGGTACTTCCCCCTTGTTGCAGTATCAAAGGACCCTGTTTTTGCTTGGCTGGGCTGTGGCTGGATTCCTATTGCTGCTTTTCATTGACTCGTCCCTCCCGCCACATCCTCGTCCTTTTCCTCTTTACATCGACAGAACCCGTCAACTCGGTATTATAACAACATCACTCATCATCACTATAAAGCCACTTTTTCAAGTATAACCCAACGCCAACTATTACACCACTGCATATCGTAGCAGAGACATACACCGCACAACATCCTCATGTCAAACTACGACCCGTACGATCGGGATTACTCTCGGCGTTATGTGCGAGAGGAGCGTCGAGAAGACCCCCGTTATCTCGACCCTCGAGATTCCTTTAATTCAAAGACTCATCGGGAGATTGTTCCTCGCGCTCGCGAGGACAGCGACCTATCGATAGAAGAGGTCAGACGAGAATTTCCCCCTCCCGGTACCCGTGATATTCGCCGGGCCCGGTCCGCCGGCCCAAACTACTACGAAGAAGAATATGAGTATCGCCGAGGCTACGATGCTCGCGATCGCGACCATGACCGCCGTTCCCATCGAGGTCATTCCAGCCCTTACTACGAAGATGAAGAGCGCGAGCGCAAGCACAAACCCAAGGGCATGTCTAAAAATGAGAAGATCATTGCAGCCGTCGCCGGTGCCGCTCTTTTGGCGGGTGGTAAGGAACTGTACGATCGCCGCGAAGCTAAGGAGGAGCGCACTGAAGTTCAACGCAATCCACTGTCCACTGCAGCTCTTGCCGGAGTTGGTGCCTTGGCTGCCTACCAGGGTGCACAATTCTACAACAAGCAGCAGGCCAAGAAGGATCAAAAGGCTAACATGATCCTTCAACGTGGCCGCGACGGTTACTATAGTGATTACTACTCTGATGAGGACGAAAGTCCAAGGGAGAAGAAGGGGCACAAGAACTTTCTCGAGAGCGCTATCGCAGCTACAGGCCTCGGTGCTGCTGTCAAAAGTCTCACTGGTGGCGGCGGAGACGATACCAGGAGTCGCCGGGGAGGTAGTCCCTCCAGCGAAAGATCTCGTTCTCACGCTGGTGGCAGCGGCGCCAACAAAATTCAAAAGGCAGCTATGGCTTCCCTCCTTGCTGGTGCCACTGAGGCCTTTCGTGTTGCCAAGGAGCCTGGCGGCTGGAAAGGTGAAAAGACGAAGCGTATCCTCACTGCTGCTGCAGGTGCTGCTGCTGTCGACACCGCAACTGACGACAAGGGAGGAAAGTTGGGCTTGGCTGAGTCTGTGATTGGAGGCTTAGTCGGCAACCGCCTAATTCGTGGCTCGAGAAATGATATCGAGGAGGATCGCAAGACTGGGCGTAGCCGCTCACGCTCTCGAGCCCGCTCTAAGTCTCAGGGTGGTGGTAGTGGAGGCGCAAGCGGTCTTGCCGCTCTTGCGACTGCTGGCCTGGGTGCTCTGGGTGCAAAAAAGGTTCTGGATCGCTCTCGATCGCGATCCAGGAGCCGTAGGGGACGAAGTGCCTCATACAGCCCATCTCCAGACAGGCGCCGTCAGCGAAGTCGCAGCCGTAGTGTTGTTGACAAAGCTCGCAACGGTTTGGCCAAACTTGGCCTTGGAGCTGGCGCTGGCGCTGCCGCCGCTGATGACTACCGCCGTCGTGACCAAGATGATTTTAGCGACCGCGGTGGCAGCCGCTCCCACCGATACTCGGACGATATGTACGATGACCGTCGATCCGGCAGCAATCGAGATTATTACGATGATGATAGATCATACAAGAGCAAGCCCCGAGAGCGAAGACGAGGAGGGCGTTCCGACTATTCCTCTTCGTCATCAGACCTAGGGGATTCTGACGAGGATGAGAAGCGGGCGAAGAAAATGAGAGGTAAGCAAATTATCACCACAGGTTTAGCGGCAGTGGCCACTATACACGCGGCGCACGAGGTATATTCTAGCATGGAAAAGAGAAACGCACGGCACAAAGCAGTCAAGGAAGGACGGTTGAGTGAGACGGAAGCTAAAAAGCTCAAGACCAAAGCAATCATGCAAGACGCTGCCTCAGTCGGTATTGCTGCTATGGGCATCAAGGGAGCCATTTCCGAGATGAAGGAAGCCAAAGAGTTAACACATGAGTGCAAAACTTTCCAACAAGAGAAGGCTCGTCGTCATGAGAAGCGAGTGCAAAAGCGCTTACGGCAACAGTCAATGGGTGACGGTAAGCGGAGAGCAGACAGTTGGGCTCCTTCGTCTCGACGGGATGGGTATGACTCGGATATCGAGTATGAATACTTTGACCCGCAAGACTACGGAGGGAAACCTTCCAGCAACACCTTCCCAGCAGAGCCGTATGGTACAGACACTTACAGAAGGAATCCCAACGGTCTGTCATCTCCTTACTAAGAGCCTGACTTGGTGTTGGGCGGCATTCACGCTTACTCGCCCATACGACTCCAAACATCTTAAATCATGACTTATGACGAGACGACTTGTTTGGGCTCATGAGAAGCTCGAGCCAATCAAACGGCAGTGTTTTTCATTTGGATACATGGCAATGGAAACCCTGAGGAGAAGAATGCAAAGACTAGAAAGAGAGGGAAACTGTGTGAATATGGCATGTTGCGCTGCGTGGTGTGGCTGGCGTTCATTTTGCTGGATTCCCCTGCATCAGATAGATGAAGCAGATTTGCTTTCTCCCCGCAACCTCTCCCATGTTTGTTTCACGTGCGTACTCAAGACGAAGACTAACGACGATGATTAAAATAGACCATCGCCGATACTAAGCCAGTGGCTCGACCCCTGCAGGCAGAGAAGCGAAAACGAAACTTTATCCCGGCACACCGGCATATACGTGCATACCTGTCCAACGATGAGCTGCTCTATTCTGCTAAAGTTGATGGATGGGGTCGGGTCTAGTAGAAGACTGGAAACGGGGAAGAGAGGGGCGGTAAGAAAGGATCGGGACGCGAATGTAGTGATAACAAATCACTATATGCACGATGATGAAGTGGTGGGAACACGGGTAGGCGGTCTCGGGAAGAACGGCTTTTTGGAAAGACGGGGGTGCTGCAGATCAAGACTCGGCGATTGGGCCAAGTGCGGCAAGAAATCAGGAATAGGCCTGGGTGAAGATGGCAAGATGTGTCTCTTGAAAGATGACAGGATATGGGCATACGAAAAGATGAATGTGGTTGGCACGACATGTTATTTTCTTCTTCTTTCTTTTTGCCATGTTGGATATCTGGTTGAACAACTTGTTATGTTATGCTGGATAGCAGATGAGGTTCTTGGGGGTCGATTTACCACCCCCCAGAATACCTTGACGAATCATGACCTATAATGAACGACTCTGGCTTACAATAAAACCTGTTACGTCTTTGGTGTTGATGATACAATATTCGGCTGTTACTAGGTAATGTGAATGATAACGCCTTCCTACAAATTAGGTTCAGAAGTTAAAAACGGGCTGCTCTCCCTTGATCTGTCTACAGTCTTTCCAAATCCCTGTTCTGTACCTGTCGCTCATCATTTGATATCCCACACGCACTCCAATAAACCCCACGACGCTTATACCCTGGCCTAGTTAGTGTGCAGATTCTTGTTTCTAATAAGTCTAAGGCTCAGCTCCGAAACGTCATCACGCCTTATCAAGTATCCACTTTATTGACAGCTTGGCCAAACAGCTGAGGTTGTTCGATCACCAGATGGTTGTAAGGTATACAGCCAAGCCAAGTGGACGTAAACGAGATAAGTCAATTGCTTTCATGCAAGGACAGACAAGAGGCCTCTGCTCCTCCATACCATGCAGTCCTGTGTTTGTGTGGTGGTGCATATTCTCACCATTTGATATAAAATCCGACGCCTCAGTTGATATCGTGGTAGATGCTCATTAAGGTACTATATAGGGCACAGCACTGTAAACTGACTGTAGTATCCTGACCCTGGTGGCAGTGGCTGAAAGCTCATACACAGGCTGAATCTCATGCGCCAAGACCTCCACTCGCCTGTTGTTTCCAGCTCTGTGCCATGGCCAAAAGATTGGACACGTCGGCAGCTTGCTTGTCGTCGGCAGGGAAGACATAGTCGATGTATTCCTCCCATGAGTCGTCGTCGAGCTTCCTCCGTCGCTTCGTCTTGCGTGGCATCTGTTTCTGCACAGCCTCCACGTCCTCCACTGAGCCGTGTGTGCGCTCGAATGATAGCCAGGCGTTGAGCAGCGAAACGCACTCTTCCTTGAGATCTCGGTCTCGCATACTTCTGTGCGCTCGCTTGAAGACTTTGCGTGCTCGCTCCTTGGCCTCTTCGCTGACCGGCTGTTCCTCAACACCACCCTCCTCCTCTTCATCTTCAGGAATATTGATCTCAAAGTGCGCGTAACTGATCCAGACCTTGACGTGGTCCGTCTTTTCAAGCAGGCGCTCGTAAAGATCTCGCGTGCGCTTGTATTCACCTTCTTCTTCCTCGAAATCAATGTACGCCTTCCATAGGAGCTCGGGCATGTCGAGCTGCTGTTGCTGAACAGCAAGCTCAAAGATGGCACGTGTACGGTCCAGATCATCCAGACCGCGCTCAAGCTCAGCAAACTTGATCCATGTCTGGCAATTGGCTGGGTTGTACTCGATGTGCTTCTCATATAGAGTGCGACACCGCACGAACTCGAATAGTTTGCGTTCGAGGTCAACGTAACCGTTAAATATTTTGTCCTTTGGGCACATGCCAATTGCGCGTCCAAGGAGTTTTCGTGCTGCGGTAAGTTCACCCTGTCTGATCTCGAAATGCGCCGCCATGAGCCAGATTTTAGCAAACGTGAACCTCTTGTGTGGGATTAGACCCAAGCAAGTGTTGTAAATCTGCCGTGTCCGCTCAACATCCTGTCCCTCCATCTCTTCCCATATGGCGTAGAAGATCCAGAGATAGATATATCGCCTCCAGTGCCGCTTCTCCAGTGTTGGTGGAACCTGAGCGACAGCCCTCTCGTATATATCTCGAATTCTGTCAGAGTCCTGCGAAGTCTCTTCGAGCTTTGCGTAGTCGAACCAGGCGTCGTAGTTCTTCGGGTTCTCTTTGATAAGTTCCTCGTAATATACTCTCCTCTTGGACAGCACAACATCTTCCACTCCGTCCCTATCGCCAAATTGTTTCTCGAATGTTGTGTATGCCTTGTGTAAGATCATTGACCTCGATCTTGGGAGTCGGTCCAGGGCATACTTGTATATCGCACGAGCGCGCTCATACTCTTTAAGCTTAGCTTCGAAACGAGCATAGGCGATAAACAACTTCTCATCGACGAAGTCATCTCCCAATGCCTCCACGGCCTCCCCAAAGACTTCCCGCACTTGGTCGCTAGTACCAAACTCCTCCTCGAACTTGGCCCACTTGATCCAATTACGGGGTTCAGGGTGAATCATGGTAAAGGTCCGAAAGATTTCTCTTGCTCGCTCGAATTCGCCGTACCGCTTCTCAAGCTTTATGTACGAGCTCCATGCCGACTCGTCGGGCTGCCATTGCATCCATCGATCAAATACTTGCCGCGTTCCAGGAATATTGCCCAGCATCTCCTCCATGTAGACATATTTGTACCAGAGCTTGTCAACGCGCGGTAAGCGAGCGACGGCACGATCCAGCAGGTTTCGCGCGTGGTTGATGTTCCTCGCCTTCATCTCCGACTCGATATACCGAATCCATAGCTGAACATTGTTGGGATGTGCGTCGAGTGCGCGCTCAAAGACGGACCGGGCGCGGGCAAATTCCTTCTGCTCCAACTCCCACTGAGCATATCGCAACCAGTTGTTGAGGTTGAGTCGATTGCGTCGCACATAGTCCTCGAACTCTTTTCTCTTCCGTCCTTGAAACTCGTGAAGTTCTTCCAAATCAGCAAATCGTTGGGTGGGGGCCTGCACTCCAACTTCTTGACGGTCGACAGCTTCTCTTAAAAGCTGTTCGGCGCTGATTTGAACAGGCGCGGCGGCCTTGTTCTTCACCCTCGGTGGCCCTCTGGATGACTCCATCGTACGATCGTCAATTTTCGAGGGTTTCAGTCGATGATAGCGATTATTTTTGGTGTGAAGCAAAAGTTAGATGCAAAGAAGAGTCAAGGTAATGAAATAAAGTTGGAAGTCAACAGCGACGCGATGGAACGAGGCGCAAAAGTGTGCAGCCAGCCAGCCAATTATAATTTAATGTGACGGAGAGTTCCACTTTATTTGTGTGGCGCTCAGTAGCCTCGCAGCCTAGAAGATGAAGTATTTATAGTCAAGACAAAGCCATGTACTCCACAAACTATTTCGCGACAATCACCTTTGCTCATCCATACCATCCTTCCTATACACGACGCCACTATGTCGACTGTCGCAGACGATCTCCTCAACGATTTTGGAAGCTCAGGCGATGAGGCCGAAGAAGAGCTGAATGATGGTCTCATCAAGGATGAAGAGGCAACCGGCAACCGTGACGCCATGGAGCTGGATGGCGACGCTGAGACGAGGGACGATGAAGATTCGGATGATGGGTTGAACGACAGAAGAAACTCAGAAGCAACAGAAGTTGAGGTTGAGAAGATGCAGCTTGGAGAAGTAAAAGATGTTAGAAGCGTTGCCAGCCTCATGCAAACCCTTGAACCAGTTCTCGAGGTTAGTTCTGCCCCCTCCAAACAGAGCCGCATCAACGGTCGTATCTTGATAGACGATTCGTTTACATCAGTTCTTTTGACGAATAGCCCTGACGTATTGCCTCGGACGCTATAGAGAATCGCACATTACCGATCGCAAGCCGCGACGCAGAATACCAACGTCGGAAACATCGAAGATCATCCCGAGTATCATCTTCTGACGCAGTCCAACAGTCTTTCAACCCAGATCGATGGCGAGGTTGTGCTCGTTCACAAGTTCATTCGCGACCACTACTCAACAAGGTTTCCCGAGCTCGAGCGGCTTGTCACGACTCCACTTGAATATGCCAAGGTCGTTGCCATCATCGGAAATGGCCCGTTGGATTCGGAGAGTATCAAGGCCCTGCAGACTTCGACCGACAACCCGCTTGGAATAACCCTAAAGTCCGTCCTTGATGGACCTTCACTCATGATAGTGACGGTCGAGGCCACCACATCAAAGGGCCATGAGATGACACCCGAAGAGCTTCAGCGCGTCTACAAGGCATGCGATATGGTCATTGCCCTTAACAAGGCCAAGCAGATTCTCACCGAGTACGTGCAGTCGCGCATGAACATTTTTGCGCCAAACCTGACAGCCCTTGTTGGTTCTCTTACGGCCGCCCAACTCCTCAACGCGGCAGGCGGACTGACAGGTCTCTCCAAGACCCCTGCTTGCAACATCGCCTCATGGGGATCCAAGAAGAAGCACTCGGGGCTTGCTACGAATATAGGTGTTCGGCAGCAGGGCTACCTTTACAACTCGGAGATGATCCGAGGCATTCCCAGCGACTTGAAGAAGCAAGCCTTAAGAATCGTATCAGCCAAGCTAGTTCTGGCTGCCCGGGTTGATCGCACACACTCCAGTCCTGACGGATCCACAGGAGAGGAGCTCAAATCAGCCTGTCTTGAACGCCTTGAGAAACTGACAGAGCCACCTCCCAACAAGGGACAGCGTGCGCTCCCTGTGCCAGACGACAAGCCGTCCCGCAAGCGAGGCGGACGACGCGCTCGCAAGGCTAAGGAGGCTCTCGCTATGACTGATCTTCGCAAGCAACAAAACCGTATGGCATTTGGCAAGGAGGAGAGGGAGGTTGGATATGGCACTGGTGAGTCAACTGTTGGTATGGGAATGATTGGTCAGTCCAACGACGGCCGCATTCGCAGTACCCAGATCGACCAGCGCACACGCGCAAAGTTCAGTGCCAAAAACAAGGGCTGGGGCGGAAACAGCACCGTGGGTGGTGCAGCGTCATCTATCGGTGGCTTTGGCCAAGCATCTAACATTGATCTACGAGGACGCGGCTTACGAGCCTCGGGAGTTGGCAGCACCATCGGTTCAGCAACCGGCACAGCATCGTCTTTGTCATTCACACCCGTCCAGGGTCTGGAGCTTGTTGACCCCAAGATGCAGGCAGAGCTTAGCAAGAAGCGCAAGGCCGAGGAGGACCGCTGGTTCAAGGGCGGTAGCTTCACCCAGGTCGGAGGTTCGTCAAGTGGAGGGGTTTTCAAGGTGCCCGAGCTCCCAGCAGCCAAACGCTTCGATACAGGGTCAACCAAAACGAGTGTCTCGGCATCAAAGTAATTATGGTTTCAATATCATTCCTTCACCACATGGTAATTCAGTGCTTTTGGGACACTACGTGGCTTGGTTGTCATGCGGAAGTTCGGCGCCGTCATGGGAAAGCAGACATTTGCATCATCATGATCATCGCTTATGGCAATCATGATGATCATGTATGTATTACAACAGCTTGCGGCTCGGGGAACCGGTCCTGTAGCTACCCCGCACGCAACACTGCTACCAGCTACGACGATCAGCGAGGAAAGGATGAAGAGTGTAGGGTAGAAACAGACGGACAATTCATTCGGGCAGGTGTTTGGCGAAAACGGCGTTTCAGGGAGAGGATCTACGAATCTCGGGAGCGGAGTAGCATGGGAAAGTAATTAACTCTCTATCTCTGGTAGTTTCGAATGGCTCTGACTGGCTACAAGATGCTTTCCTTGATCAGGAATGTGATAATAAAAAAAGAGACGGTAATGTTGAGAAACCGGCTTAAATAAAGCTCGAAACTAAGGCAAAGTCGTTCGTACATTCAAGTTTGCCGTCCAGTACTTCGTACAGTCCAGTAATTGATATGGGTACCAGGGTGTTTGGTCCAAAACCGGGCTGACCAAGGAAAAATATAAATCACAAATCTCGATCGATCGGCAGTGATCAGCAAAGTTCACCATCAACGTGACCTGTCAAACGGGAAACATGGCCATAGCATATTGGTCCTTTCTCTGACTGAAAGGATTATACGTCGCATCATGAGACGCCCTTTGTGCTGTGCATATTCCCTTCACAGTTACACTAGGGTCGTGGTCCTAGATTCCGGACGTTGACATGGCGCGGCCGTTTGTTGCTCTTCAGGCTGAGGTTGAGGACAGATTCATCAGCCACAGCAACAGTTACAGGGTAACAGTAGTTGATGGCCCTGTTCTTGTCTCGACAAGGATACCGGCACACCGCCAGAAACATCTGTTTCAGGGTATCGAGACGAGAATCGATCGTGCCTCAGTACTCTTTACGGCCCACTGCTCCTCCAGCTGTTACAATGCCACATACTGGAACAGACGAGCAAGTTGGCATGGCGCACCCTCAATGTCGGCCTGATTGATCCAGCACCTCGGTCTGCCTAACCCTCTCCTTGTTTCCAAGGGGATCCATGGTGGCATGGTGACACAAGGAATGTTGATATATATATATATATAATAGCCTGGACTTTCTCAATATGGAAAGGCGATGCCACCATATACATCAGAAAGAAAGGGGGGCAGGTAGAGAATTCCAGACAATCTGGCATGGTGCTTTCTATCACAGAAAGGAACCTTACCGCATGCGATGTTTTGTGGGTTAGGTTAGCCGGGAAGAGGTGATAGTTGCATCGTGCGGTTGACATTGAAATTTCGTGCGAGAAGATACTATTATGACGTGGTGAGATGTTATTCTATTGCTTCCTGAGTAGCTCATGCATATGTAAATATTATTAAATAAAACTTTATACCATCATGTCACCATATCACCATTAAAGCAACACGAAGCGCAGAAAATACAAGGATCAGCAATCTCTTCTATCGTGAACGAGTTGACGCAGCTATAAATTCTTCGACCTATAGGTGATTAGAACTACCAAGTTGCTGAGATAAAACAACACAACACAGCATAGTACTGTAAGCTTGTGTGTATTGACATGTAAGTGGTGAAGATTTGCCGAAGTTGATGCCATACAAAAAGAAAAGGCGGTGATAGCCTGGCACGCACTTGCATGACCCAGAGAAGATTACAGAATAAAATGATACCCGACAGATTTCGGTGATACCTTACCTGATGGGCTCGTTTGTAGACGACGAGGATCGCCAGCGACCAAGCAAATCCTCGTCATGGCCGGACTCGCTCCCACTGGCTGGTGGGAGTCTGGGACAAGTGCTTGGCTCCGGCTGACTGGTTTGGCGTACTGCTGGTTGCCGCTTGTGCCTGACAATCTACCACGAAGGAACGAGGGTGTTGTCGACCTGGTTGCATCATTGGTCAATGTGACCTTAGGCGTCCCGAGTAGAAGGGCTTGATGAAGCGAAAGAGGGTACGGCATCGCATCATGGCTCAGCGGCGTGTCACAGACAAGGTCCCCTAAACCACCTTCCTCCACTAGGTCATCTCAGCAACACTAAGTCTGTTTATTGACGATGTCTTGCTCCTTGCCCCTGCCCGCCATGTGTGCTTCACTAGCTGACTAGATCTCTCTGAAGCCCTGGACTGGAGACATGCCTCGCCCAAGGCAGGCAAGATATACCTTGTCCTTGGGGAACTACCTACTAAGTTAGAAGATGATGGATGATTGCCGGGGTTCCCTCGTACTACGGGCCCTCTTCTCCGGCGCCACGTCTTCACGCCCCTCCCCTGGACTCCTCGACTCCCTGAAAACCCTTGATATCTGGTCTCAAGCCCCTCGGTCGCTGAGGCGGCGGGACCCTCGATAGCCACGCGGACGGGACCGATGAGGCTGGCCTGCCAGGGCATCCAACCACGCACACTCCACGCAGGGCATCACCTACTTTGATAAGTCAAAAGGGACCGATCCCCCTCCTGACTTAAGATCTCGACTGAGCATCGTTGACCCGATCCCCTTCGATGCTCTTCGATCACACTCAGTGGAAGCCGATGCGCTTCATGCTGCCGCCATTCGTTTTTGCCCCGCTGATCAGACAAACGAGGACCCTTGTTGCTTTTTTTAATACTCAGTACCTAACCAAGGAACTTGCCTGACACCGTCGACCCTGCGATCATCTGCGTATTTTTCGTTCTTCCTCGTTTTTTGTGATCAAATACAGCCCGCGCATACCTATTCGAGCCAGTCTACTCCGTACCTAGTCAGTATTCTGGAAGCACTTCGATCTCCGAGCGCCTCATTAGGCTGGCTTTGAAACTCTGTTGTGGCCCTGCAGAACGAAATCAAGATTGTTCCTCAGTTGGTAAGACACGGCAATCTTGATTACTCAACGGAGCCTGCCTCTGGCCAAGCTACTCCCCCGAGGCTTTTGATAATTAAGTGTTCGACCTAAAGCGAGGTCTGTACATCCCGTGGCCCTTTTTGGATGTGGACGGTACTCCAGTTGCAAATGCTCCGCTAGCAGTTCATCAATATTGTGCTTGTAGGTTGCTTAGACCAAGATCTCTCGGCCTGGTCCGACCAGTTGCGTCATCAGGATTGAAGAGAAGAAATGTCAAAAATACACAAATGGGGCCTGTCATTGCACAAGCGATAGCTCATTATGCTTGACAGATCCCTAAAGCCCTGTCAAGGTTTGGTGTGCATGTCATCCACAGCTGAAAAGATGAACGTCGCTGTGGCGCAATGTGTTAACTAGATCACATCGAATCGAATAATCTCATCATGCCCATCGACTTTTTGATGAGCTCTATAAGAGTTATTCCGAGTGACACTGGATTCATCTAGTTGAGGTAGCTCGGCTAGGATTTGTGACGTCAATGGGGCGCGATGGAAGTGCTGTAAATCTGCATCCGTCTCTCAACTGGAGGGACCCTGAATGTTGGCTTCAGGGTTCCAACAGCACGCCCAATGTACATGATTGGCACTCCGGAGCAAAACGACCGGAAGGTTGCAGAGGCTGTAGAGATTGATTTTCAGATCGAGGTTGTACTGATGAGATGGAGGTAAACCCTACTCGCATTGGACCAAGGAACATAAAGTTCGTCCTTCGTGTCAAGAAACCCTGGCATACTGTACATACACAGTTGCCAAGCGGAAGTCGATCTGGCGATTCGAGAGGGGTGTAAGGAGTCAGAGGCCAGGGTCAATCAGTCAGAACTGAGCCAGCCAGCGTCAACGGATCATGTGGGCAACCTCCTCATTCATCAGGTTATCAGGAAGCGTCGCCGGGTGTCATTGGTTACAAAGGCTCCTTAACCCCATCCTGCCGAGATGGGAAACCATCTGAGCTGAGATAGAAGTCAAGTCTTCACCAAGGTTCGTCAACTCCATTGTGACCCCCTTCGGCGCCCGGGGTTGGGTCCGCACCCTACAGTAATAAACATTTCTCAGGCACTCTTGATGGGGCGCTGTGGGAGGGAAGAAACGACAAGATAGAGTTACCACTGTGACTACCGGAGGGCATCCGCACAAGGTTGATTGGCCAAGAAACAATAAGACGATGTTTGACGACATCACTCCTCGGCACGCGATTCTGATAGCCAAATTACAGAGCACAGGAATTATCATATAGGTCGTGATGACGCTGTTGTTTTCCATGTGGCTTCCAAAATCAAAGCGATATAGGCATTCGGTTTAATCTCGAATGGTAAGAAACTGCAAAATCTTGCCAACGAAGAACAGGTTCACTTTGCTTCCATTGCTGTAAGAAGGTTTTGTGCCCTCTAGTACTTGTCATGGGTTAATTGGCCGAATCTATTCAGAAGTTGCTGCTGTTGCGGTTGGAGCAGGCCATACCTACCTAAGCAGTGGGTATTGGCTCTGTCTCCACCCTAAATCCACAGTTGAACTCCCTTGATCGCCATTTTCTCGATCTTTTCCGATTATTGGTCGATGGGGTTTCCATCCCCAGTCCTGATGGGGACCCTTGGGGACGACCCTGGAAGCGTTAGCGTCAAGGGGATTGTCGCCCGCCCCCGCCGTCTCCACTGCTACCTGCCTGCGAAGCTGACCAGACACGCTGAGGTGCTGAAAGCAACTCTGGCAGCGTAGCATCTAGGGGTGTTTGTGCCTTACTAGCCACTCTAGCTCTGGGGAACGTGCCCCAGCATGATCCACTCTGGCCGGCCCTCGTCTCACCCCAAAGCCCGTTACTGGTTGCGGGCAGCAAACGGAGCAGATGTCTTATTAGTGGGTCAAGCAGCCAAAGCTTTTTCTTTAAATTTTTTTTTTTACGGTTGCTGGAGGGCCTGTTCTCTAAATCTCGTCAGCCAGACGCTGTCACAATGACGCCTCTCTTCGCTCAATGCCTTGCATGAGCCCCTCAGGGGGGCAAGAAAACTTAGGAAAGCGATAACAATATTCAACTAAACTTGATATGAACTTGGGAGGCCTTTAGATCAGTTTTTTTTTATCAAGTAGGATAAAGGTTCTGAGTTTTCTTGCCTCACCTCTTGCCGAATGACGTTGATAAGCATTGGATGTTAGGTAGTGTTGAAGAGAGGCGAGTATGGGTGAAGAGCGGGGGAAAGTTAACTGAGAGCCTATCGCTCCATAAAGCACCATATCTTGTATTGTACAGGTAGCCTCAGGTAGGTTGTTTAGTTTACCTGGTTGGAGCTGACTTGCTTTTCAAGTGCAAGTTCACAACACACGATGCCTCTGTCTCTGTTTTCTTTTGCACATATTGTTTGGTTAAACTTAGGCATGAAAGCCCCTGGGTGGCAGGGGGTTTGCAGGGTCTGACCTATAGAGTACAGACAGTTCCCGGAAAGTGATATGATCCAGCCCTGCATGAGCTCAGGAGCTGTATAAGAAAGTGTCTGTCATACAATAAGCACTGTGCTTGGGTACGTTTTGCTTTTGTGTAACCGTTAACCAGCTCTGCTAATGATCTAGGGTTGCCGCTACCTGGAGCTGGAGTTGCTCAGTTGGCCAAAGATTCAGCGATTGTTGTAGCATCCCTCTGACAGTCTGGACCTGTAGCCAATGTCTTGCTGTTGTGAAGTTGACGTCACCATGGTGCGATTACAAGATGTACGGTGTCTCGGGGTCCCAGGTACTCTCTCACTAGCTCGTCTGATCCGGCTATCCGTCATGGTGACGCCCCCAGCCTAGGGATCGAGATTACAGTTAGGAAATCAGGGTCCAAGTCCCGGAGTGCCGTTCCGTAGGATAGGTGCAGTAGTCGTCAACTCATTAGCAGGGCCGCACTTGGTGCGTAGATACGGTACCGTGGTCAACACTACTAACGTATTGTAACATGAGCGTGTCGCGCCGCGGCCAGCTCAATGCGGCCGAGTGAAGGATTCTCGACCGAGTGCAAAATCAAAGAACGAACGGGCCCCGATACGGATCTTTGAGTTTGGAGGTATTGGGTTGTGAGTTGTGATTGGGAAATGTTTCCTGACGCAGCATCCGACCGAATGGGCGCCGGTGAGTCCAGCGTCGATTAAGACAGGGCGTATTACATGGTAGCGATGGCATAGGAGGGCTGCAGCAAAACTGAGCAGAAAGCAAAGCAAGGTGAAGTTCAACAAGATTCGGTATCCATCTGTTTGCTGTAATTAGTCTAAGGAAAATGGTTGTGAATGATCGACATTACGTTGGAAGCTGGAGGTGAGGAGAAGGACTACAGTTGCTTCTCTGAGCGAGAGCCATTTGGGGGATAGTGTTCCCAGCAAAGGGCTCTAGAGATGGCTTGCGCTAAAAGAAGGTCAAAAGCAAGCCTTTGGTCGCCTCACACCTACTGTTCCTTGGCGGTTATCCTTCATCAACCCTGGCAAGAACTTGGGTGGTTGCACCTGGAGGCCATTGAAGGCCCCTTCGTCCCTGGCAAGCCACCCCACAGCAGCCTGTGTCCCACTACCAAGCAAGGAGGAGACAGAAACAAGAGCGCGAAATCGCGCCGCAGCAAATAGAAGAAACCACCAGAATGGAGCTTGCTTCTTTGACAAAGAAGAAGAAGCGAACAGAGGAAGGAATCTGTAGATAGCTGATACAGTTCTTTCTGTCCTGGATACATTACGTACATGCTCAGAAACGTCAAGTCGGCTACGTAGGTAGCTGGGGAAAATTCAAGGTAGAACCCACCATATTCTTAATCCGGTCCATGAGGCGCATGGATTTTTTTATCACTCAATGGTGGCTAGTGGATGCTACCACTTTCACCACTACAACCTCCACTGGTCTCCAGTAAGCTCCGGCCAAAACCGTCTCAGCGGTTGCACCAGCCAAGCCCTGGCTGGCCGACCTTGGGACAAATGGTGAGGGGGAGCGGGAGCTTGCTGATGACTCTCAGGGCAGGTGCCTCTTTGGAGGGTTTCCCATGCCAGCCCAGCGCTGCCCGGGGTTCGTTTCTGGAGGCTAGTGCCACAATGCTCCTCACCCCCCTCCCCCCTCTCTTCTCCATCCAAGTTGAACACTCTTGAGACTCTGAACAGAAGAGGAGAGAAGAGGAGAAAAAGGAGATAAAGGCACACCACTCACTCACTGCCTGTTGCTGGTGGACCCCATGCTCTAGGGTGTGGCTCATCCAGGCCAGCCTACCCAAGTTACGTCCATTCATCGTAACTCTCAACTCAGACTCGACATTTTTCTCGATCACATCGATCGATGGGGTTGCGCAAAAAATCCCATGCTTGATTCCCACCCCAGGTCTTTTCCTTCTTTTCCCTTCTTTTGCTCTCACTGGATACCCCCCCAACTCCGTTCTGCTCCGTTCTGTACGTACTCTCACTCCCCTTGTTTTTCTCCTTGCAAATCCAACAGTTACTTATAAACTTAAGCTCCAGCCATCTATCGATTCCAGCCTCGCTTTGCTTGATGTTCTTTACTCTTCATACTTTTATTTACTTACAACGATACTCTCTCATCCCACTGTTGCTTCCACCTTGGACTGACCATAACCGGATACTTGTTTGTTATATCCGTTCTTGTGTTGTGTATCCAGTTACCCTTACCGTCTGTTTTTCGTTGCTCCTTGACTCCGGCTCTGGCTTGTCAACTGGATTCCTCGGCAACCTCCATATCTATCTAAACAACAACAATCACCACTTGTGCCAGATCTTTCCATTTTTCTGTGCAATACATGAACTTGATACCAAACGTCCAACTGCCCTGCTTCCTTACTACCAAGACTGCAGAATTGACACCGCCATAATCAGCTCCTTGCCCCCTTTGCGACCAGTACCGGACCCCTGTCTTTATCTATTCTTCTCTTCAGGAACACACACGCACGCAACAGACCACGAGAAACCCGTCAGTCTCGTATTTTAAAAAGCGGAGACGATTTTGAGCTATCAATCCCTTCGTTCGGTCCCCTCGAGTCCAGACAAGCTCCGCGACTAGCCATCCCGCTATTTGGTTCCGCTTCGCTTCCCTCGGAGCTGCAACCATATCCAGGCGCATCAAGTCACCCGGTCTGATCTGATCAGTAGCTGTGTTCCACTGATCTTACTGCAATTACCAGCATCATCAAGAGCAGCTCACAATCACTGCCGCAATGACAATGCACGCAATCAACGCCGCTGGTCGACGGGTTTCACTCCTTAACGACGAATCTACTTCCCAACAACAACAGCAGCAGCAACCAACGCAACGACCACCTCTCAGCTTCCAATCTCACTCCAGCTATGCCTTCACTCAATCATACCCCACCTCGGGCAGCAGTTCTTCTTCGCCAAACACGCCCGAACTTCTGCGTTCCGACTCTTATGACTCTCAAATGAGCAACGATCCTCTTTCTCCTCTGACTCCCAATGTCGACTACTACCCTCGACAACAGGTCATGTACACAATTCCTCAAGACTACAACATGGAGGCGAAGCATGCCCAATACGCCGACAGCACCCGTTCAGCTTCCTACGACGCTGAGATGGTCAGCCAGCCCCGATCCTCGCCTATGCCCGAGCGCCCCGGAAAGAGGTATCCCTGCAGGTACCGTGACACTCACGGCTGCGAAAAGACCTTCACCACCTCAGGTCATGCCTCGCGCCATTCAAAGATTCACACTGCAGAGAAGGCTGTTCAATGTACTTTTGCGGGATGCCAGAAGAAGTTCACTCGCGCCGACAACATGAAGCAACATCTTGAAACCCACTTCAAGGATAAGAGTCGCTCTTCTACTAGCCAGCGCAGTCACAGGACATCCCTAGCTGACGCTCGTCGCAACTCTACATCCGGGCGCCCTTCCGGGAGCCGCACATCCTCGTCCAGAAGCCGACGCGACGCTGATCCTTATCCCATTCCCACGCCCCCGCTGGCCTCACCCAGTGTTAACAGTGGATCTTGGGACTTGGGCGGCCGCAATTTGCCCATTCTTAACCGCCCTGTTGCTGGCAGGACACCTAGCGGTCTGGATGCCCTCGCTCTAGCAGTAGCATGCCAGGAGGGTTCCGGTGTCTGAAGTGAACGATGCTGGATCACTCACCCCTGGCATTCTCTTCCTCCCAAAAAAGATCCCTCCCCTCATGCACTACCCTATTGATAATCTTAATCTTCTGACAATCCCTCTATCTCTACACAACTTACTCCACCTGTCGATCCTTGGGGCACAACCTATTCCTCTTCTGATCCCCCGGACCCTCACAGACATTGGTGCATTTTTATTCTGTGCAACGGATTGTTTCTATTACGGCGATGTATGAACACACGAGGAGCAACCCGGATTCAAAGGCGTTTTCCACTTGGATGGGTTTGTTTTCTTCTTCCTTTTTTTTTTTTTTTTTT